>CM060962.1:279404700-279502200 GCA_030765045.1 Tenodera sinensis
TAAAGGAAGCCTTAGGATCGATGTCGGGAAGGGAAACGTGCTGCTAGCTAAAATCAGCCATATCAATTTAAATTAGTTGTTAATTTATTTCTCAGCCAAATTAAAATGTGTAGAACTTTTGGTGTATTACCATGCACATTACAGTTGTTAATCAAGCACAATTTCCTGTCAAAGGGCAGATCTTCCACTCTTCTCTTTTACCTCTTTCCTCTTTGTGTGAGCATATAAACAATTTGTATATGATATCCTTTTCGGCCTGGAACTCGTTTCTACAGTGCTTCACTTACCAAGCAGTTCTTATTTTCCTTCTTTCTTTGTTTTCATATCCAATGGCCCTACATTGACCAGTTTCAGCCTTGCTCTTTCCTCGCCCCGCTTTTTAAACCAACTTATTACTTATTTCATGGTAATTTCTTAAGCTGCATTCTTCTCTTCCGAGGCTCTTTCCTCACATAGTCGCAACGTAAGTTTTCCTATTATACTATATCGTACTTCATTAAAGCACTTCACTGTATTTTTAGTTTCTCTACTGGTAAGTAGAGGAAGTATTGTATTCCACCCAAAAAATCGATGTCGAGATTTCGCCGGAAATATATGTTTTAAGATCCCCTGAATAAAATTTTTAGAAAAAGGTCCGTGTGTGTGTCTGTCTGTCTGTCTGTCTGTCTGTCTGTCTGTCTGTCTATGGACAGCATAACTCAAAAACGAAAAGCCGGTTAAAAACCAACCATTTCGGAGATATTCCTTGTTATTTGTGTCAGTTTCGGAAAACTTAAAACTTTCGTGAAATGGAACGTCGTTGTTCATTTTTTTATGTTAAGCATACAAAGAGAACGGGATCTCAAAGCTTTAAAAGATTTGACTATCGCTCAAAGCCTACTGTATTCTAATATACCCCTTGCACCTACAAGGAAATAAGCAATAAGATAATTTGTACAAATGTTTACCTCAACTAACACGAAGAAGATATAGGAATAAGAGTTTGTAAGAATGGTTAGTATAAGAGTAGAGAAAGTCATTTGAGTGCAACACATCAGATTTTTTTTAACGCCCGCTTTTACTACATACGGCACCGCAGGCGAACACTTCACTGCACTCTGCCACAGCTCATTCTGTAAGATTCTACATTATCTTTTGTATTCAAAAAGATATACAGGGTGGAAGTGAAATACTCCTGCAGACTTTGAGAGAATTTGTCCTATTGTGAATAACACGAAAGTTTAATAGCAAAAAGCTGAACAGTTTATAGTTTTCTAGAAAAACATGCTTTTATATAAAAAAGCCATCGCTAGAGCTATAACATATAGGATCGCTATAACAAGTACCTTTTACACGGTGAACGTCTTACGTCGCTGTCCTCGAGGAAAGGGTGGGTACAGTCACGCGAGTATATCAATGCTCAAGTTGCGTTTTGTAGTGGACATATCCTGCATAACTTCTGATCTCTGAATAGCGTAACACCGTGAGTAGAAGAATTTGGCTATAAGCGGAGAAAATGTAAATGTAACGTGTAAATCCTGCCGTGCTAATATGTATTGTAAGTGCAATTTCTTAGCTCAACGTTTCAAGGCCAGAAGTCATAAAGGTTATATATTCATATATACTTCAAAAGGTACCGAGATTACTGGAGTTTTAAGAGCTGGTCCCTCTACTCCACCAACCATTACAACTAGATGAGGCATGTGATAGAAAGCTGCACTCTATTGCTGTATACAGGGTCATAGAAATTATCAACATGTTAGCTGAAAAAGGCTGCTCTGCTGTAGGAAATGTAGAATCTCTTGTTTGGAACGATCTGTTTGAACATTTGTTATTCATTAAGATAAATTTTTCACACTTATCCGAAACCATTATGAAATGTCACGCATTCTAAGACCTGACGCCTTAAAAGCAATAATCGACTTCACAACAGTCTCTGCGATACTTTATATTCGAATCCGTGACATATGATGTTGAAAGAAGCCTCTCACGCTGTAAAAATTATTTGAGTAAAATAAGTAGTTTCTCTTCGATAACTTCAGCAAATACATTATTCAGTGCAATACATTGGACGTTCAGAAGAAGAGGATGTTGCCTACGGAGGTCTACTTTAATTGTCCTGTGACTGCGCGGCTTTATCTGTTTTGTTGGCGGTGGTGACTGACCTTTACTCCCTGCCTTATTCAGGTAATATAGTTGCAGTGCACTCAACCTCGCGTCTAACATTCTAGAAGTTACAGCTCTAATCTTCACCTTGCAGGATTACTGCTGATGAAATTTCCTTTATTTATGGCTGTATTCATAGCAAATTGAATAAACGACAACATTTTCTTTTGGCGTATTTTGTTATCCATGGTTGTATTGGAAACACCAGCGTAACCCACAAAACAATAGCTGATTAGTTCATCTATTGTCAGGAGACGTGTGTATCCTCAGTTGACAACAAATAAGTTAACAGAAGCAACTTTCGCCACTTCTTTGGATGATTGAGGGAGAAATGCTGGCAGCAAGGTTAGCTTCTACTAACGACTCGACGTGCATGCGGTGCATGCGCAGTAACTAGACTTCCTGACTGTTTAGAGCGTATTTAATTATTTATTTTTGTGTGTTTCTATCACATTTGTGACTTCCTGAATGATAGCTAAAGTTCAAAAGGAATGTTTATGGGACTTTAAGTAAAGAAGAGCCCAATTCCGTGAGTTCGTTACCTTTCGATGACATAAGGCTTTCAAATAGAACAGTCATTGAGGCCTTTAAACATACTAAATAAAATCTTTGTAATTACGTGGAAATGTGGAGTTCGAGGTAATGTTTGTATACGGTGCGGTAATCAATAACCTCATTTTCGTTACAGAATTTTCTGGTGCCTCGCGCACCAATGACAAAATATCTGAATTCGATACTTGGGCAACGTTACTTAATGGTATATCATGCAACGAGAGCAGCAATTAAGTTGCGAGTATATTTTATCAAACGATGGTAGTAGCGAGTTTCATAATATTCATACGAGCACCTTAACTGACAATATACTCAAGTTTTATACAACCATTTATGCTCGGCCATGTGTTTAAGTTTAAAACATTTATAAAGTGTTTTAATTTTCTACGCTGCATATTATTGTCACTGGTGTCCAACATTTTAGCTGTTTTTTATTCGATTGTACATACGAGAATCGATATTAGCGCCTTCAACTTTTGTTATGTTGGTCCTGACACAATGATACAGAAGGTATATATGCTGTAACCTTTAAAAGAGTAGACTTTCACAAACGAAAACATTTATTTTATTATAATGTTATTTACAATAACAACACTAATCATGAAACAGAATAGCTTTATTCCGTACAAGCTTTCAACTGCGTGGCAATGTGCGCAGACACCGAAGTATTGATGGCTAGCAGTGTCATTATGAACTGGTGCACCTTTGATTGGTGGATTAACAGTGCCATTATGAAGAGGTGGGTAGAATGAGGTCCATTACAATGCATAAGCGCTACATTATGGCATGTTCAAGCATAAATGTTATATTGAGCGTTAGAATAGTTCATTGAGTCCCCGGTAGAAGCAGATTACTCAATCAACAAGTTGTGCCAGTTGTCACACATTCTTACCTTTATATGCGATAATCTAGATGCATTTAATTTAAAAAAGTGTATTGCGATGTTTTATTCATTTACATCCATTTTCTCTCCTCCTTCGGTCAGCAGGATTATTTCACTTCCAATATATATTGGTATAAATTGCCCGCTTTCTCAGAACTGTTGATAAAAAATCTTGTGCTACACTCACATGACTTTCTCTACTCTTGTACTAACTATTCCTACAAACACCTATCCATCTTCATGTCAGTCGAGATAAACAGTTGCAGAAAAAATTGCTAGTATTCCTGTAGGTGCAAGAGAAATATGAGAAAATCCAGTAGTTGAATAGCTGTCCTATTTTAGGGTGTCCGGTGCACACTAAAATGCATGTTACCGTTTCCATTCAGATTTGTGCACCTTTTTCATTTTTATTTGTTCTGAAATGCCCGAGAATTCTATTCCCTTCTCTAGATGTCATTGTCACAAGTAAAAAAGGAAGATCGCAAAAAGAGATTGGACGAAGGAAATCCAATTGTGAGGGCACTAGGGAACAATCACTTTCCTGTTGGATCCTGCACCTTTGTAATGAAAAAGCTTAGTAACATTTGGGAACTTCCCACGAGTGTCAGGCGAGCGTTCGTCGCCACCTGTGATAATTAATTGGAACGGTTATCCCGAAGTGAAGTGGTGTCCACATTCATGGATTACAAGAAGCCATAAACATACAGAAACAAAAGCCGGCGATTTATGTGCTTTAAGAAATGCAGTACAATAAAATAAGTAATTTTATTTATGGAGTCTGCCAACTAAAGTATCTTATTTTTATTTAAACGTCCAATAAAATGAAATCAAAACGTATAAAACGGCGTACCATGCTGGTAACGGTATCTGTATCGAAGATCTGTACGCCTGATGCTGAGCCGGTGAGACATACAGCTGCATAGGCGTCGGTCTGGGTGTCTCAGTTGGTTAGACGCTGGCCTGCTGATCCCAAGGTCGCGGATTCAAATCTGGCCCAGACCGATGGTTTTTAAGTATGCTTAAAAACAACTCCATGTCAGTAGATTTATCGGTATGTAAAAGAACTACTGCGGAAGGAAATTCCGGCACACCGGCGAGGCTGATGTCATTCTGGCAATTGACAGCGTCGTTAAACAACAAAATAATTTAATTAGCTGCATAGGGTGTGTGTGGTCAGTTATTCGGCCACTATTGCGATATGGTAACTTGAGCACAAATTACAATTTGTACAAAACAAAAAGGTTAGATTATGGTGAATCGAGGTGCTTAGGGAAGAATGTGAAACTAAAAAGTGTGATGTGTTCCACTCACACGAGTTTCTCAACTCTTGTATACAGAGCACAAATAGTACCGGGCATCGAATTTCTGATTGTCCTTTGAGGCATTTATAGGGCGTGTATTCTTATATGGATCTCCACCATTTTGAAAGAGGACATGTTGGCTCCTCTCCCTTCTAGTTGAGGGAGGTGGTTATACCTATTCGTAATTAGCCAACGACTTGGCAAAATCAGCATAGGTATGCTCTATTCGTTCGATACAGAGTACAAGTCGAGAGACGAGCCTGCAAGGTAACAGTAACAGCCAGTAAAATGAAAGCATGACCCAAGATGGGTCCCCACAAACGGTAAGGCAGTGCTGATTTCTTTCTGTGCTGTCTGTCAATATTTCCCTACAAACGCTTATTCCTTTGTATACTTCATGGTAATCTAAATAAGTATCTTATTGCTAATTTTCTTGTAGGTGCAAGAGGGATATGGGAATACAGTAGGCATTAAGGCAATGTGTTCCACCTGAGCTGCTCGCCAGTGAGCAGAGGCGTACTCGCCGCCTTGCGTGAATAAGCCTACAACACGCAGCACAGCTCTCCTGTCGGGTAAGTTCCCGGCACGGGGCGGTGGCTACTGGCTGAGCCTGCAACGGGCAATGATTGGGGTTGCTATGACCTTCGCCCTGTGACGCATTGGCTATCATCCTTCGCCGCCACTCCCTCTACGCCCGTGCTCCGCGCAACGCTGCTGCGTACTCGCGTGTACCTACTGATACTCAATCTCGTGGATTTCGAACAGCCTGCTTTAAGCGATACTCATCTAAGCTGGTCGCTATGTAATGGCTATAACATTCTGTTCTCTGCACATGGCCAAGAAATTAACATCCATTTCCATTTGAGGAAAGTGTAAGTATTGGAAAATTCAGACAAAAATAACAAGAAATATCTGGGAAACAGCTCACTCAACATGCAGAAAAGTCACAAATTTTGTGTTGTAACGAAAGCTACCGTGGTTCTTAACGATTTTGATTAAAATACCACATGTTGAAGCATTTTCATAACAAATTAAATATACTTCTTGAACTTCCTGGGAATAGCTTGTGAAGGCTTCTTCATTCAGAATTAATTTTGTACAGTTTTGTATAACTAGTAAACCATAAGAGATGACGAAAACATACACTACAGAAAATTTAGGTATCTTCAAAACGCTCAATTTATTTCACACAACACACCCCGTTTTTCTGTTTTGTAACATTAGCCATATTCGAGATACCTGTTATTATTGGTTTGATTTTTCAGGATGAACTTAATTTTTACCGTCTTCGTAGCGCAGTTGGTAGCGCGCTTGCCTCTGGCGCGGAGGACCCGGGTTCGATCCCCGGTACCGGAATAGGGATTTTTTCCCCCACTGGGAGATCTGACACGGGGTGACCAATTGAGGAGCTACTTGCTGGAGAAGTGGCTGTCCCAGGTCGCGAAGGCCGCATAACTGGCCGGGAGGGCTCGGGGCGCTGGCCACGTCCCACCCTCCAATACTACACCCCACCAATGATGCCTGTAGTGGGCAGAGGTGGGGGACGCAGCGGCTAGGCGGCAAGCCAAGGCCCTTCCTGGGCTTTAGCGCTAGGGGTTTGATTTTTTATTTTAGTTAAGCTATAATTTTTAATGCGGTGTCACTATTCAGTAGCAATGTTATGGGCATAGTATAGAATTTGACTCCAGCATATAGCGATCGAGTTTTTTCTATTGCCCTTGTATGTACACCCGTGGACAAAAAATGAATCATGCCTGGAACACTTACCTACATACACACATACATGACAGACAGTCAGGCATACCAGTGTTGCCAATCTTTAAAAGTAAAATTGTCCTACCTACCACTCAAAATTATAGATTTGGATTCAAAATTATCGTACATCATAAACCAAATGCCACGACAAAAATATCAGCATAACACTTATGAAAATGTAATATTGCTGATGTTATAGTATCTACTTACAAGATTGATGATCCCAACCAATATTACTACTTAAGCACTCATGTTTCTCTCACTATTCATCTGAAAGTTCATCATCTTCCTCAACTGTTGCAGCATTGTATAATTTTGTTTTTGTTGAGATAAACTTTAACATCTCGGTGATTTGCAGATTTTCGGACCCACCACATTCTTTCACAAGCTGAGAATAAGTCCATTCACCGTATCTAGCGCCAATCTGTTTCTAATTTTGGTTTTTATTAAACCCAGTTCAGAAAAAACTATATCACAAGAAGTGTTTCTGTGGGACAGGCAAATCACTGACAATGCAAACTCCGCTAGTTCTTTGAAATCAGTATTTCCATCAAGGCGATACATCTGTTTAACTGCACTCCAGAAACTGTCAGGTTCAAGCATATTCTTTATTTCACTCGCAATATCACTTACTCCTAGTTTTCTCCATTGATGATCAATTTTCTGAATAGTGCCTCCTTCATTGAGATTACCAGATCTGGACACACTGGCAATGAGAGGATAAAGGGCATTAGGCTTAGTGGGATATGAAATGGTTGCCTTAGAGGGGTGAGGACAAGCCATGAGGCAAAAGTGGTGTCGCTATTTGTAATTCATTTCATTTATCTGGTGTGACAAACCAGTGAAAATGGTGTTTCGCCGGTATCGAACTATCATAGATTCAAATCATCGTACACCCCCATAATTATCGTACGGGTTGGCAGCCATGAGTGCAAACATTAAAATTGTCGTATGCCCCCATAATCGTAAGGGTTGGCAACCTGGAGGCATACCTACTTGTTGAAAACTGCAAGTTATTTTATACTCGTGGAGTTGTTCTTGCCAGTAAAGTAGGCTGGCGTGCCAGACATGACTTTTTGGTCCACGTGTGTACCTCCAAGGAAATGTGCAATGAAACTAATTCTGCAAAGGAATATCTCTCGGTTAGCGTAGTAGATAGGAAAATAAGCTTTGTTCGGATGTTTTGTAGAAGCTATATAAAAGCAAACGATAGTAGTAGAGAAAGTCTTGTGAATGTAACCTCAGATTCAGTAGTTAACGACTTGTTTTATGTGTACACGTTATAAGATAATTTACAGAAGGAATCATACTTTAATCAGTTATGTAGCCAGGATGCTACAAAATTGAAGTAGAAAACAGTTTATCATACACCAGCGCTCGTGGAGTAACAACTGTTTGGTAATCAACTGCTATATGCGTCATGCAGTCTTGTTGCTTGTGATCAAATTAAAATGTAGGAATAAGGCTTCAT
Source organism: Tenodera sinensis (assembly GCA_030765045.1). Classification (NCBI taxonomy): domain Eukaryota; kingdom Metazoa; phylum Arthropoda; class Insecta; order Mantodea; family Mantidae; genus Tenodera; species Tenodera sinensis. The sequence goes on from CM060962.1 coordinate 279,412,808, forward strand.
GTTGTACCTACCACTGTTTCTATTATACTGCGGCTTTACACCCACTGGGAAGTGTAGGGCGTTTTAATTAAATTCCGTCGTTGTGAAAGAATATTAAAACAGTGGCGGCTAGTGTTGAATATGCATGATGATGACACCCATGCTTACCAAGATAATGCTACTGCAGCAGCATCCACCGGTGATAAAGAGTATGATAGGAATGTAAACGGAAGCGAAGATTACTTGGTTCAGTGCGCAGCAAGTGCCCGCAGCTGAAGAACTACAGTACTTCTAGCCAAACTCACGTTCATTCCATTGTAACACCTCCAATTTAGAGGTCGGAAAAAAGATTGGAATGGAGTGAGGATGAGCCGTTTTCAAAAAATAATCATAGCTTCATTTATATAGTTCCAAAATAAGTCCTCGAATTAACGCGGTCCTTGAATGTTTTTATAATCATTTGCAAAAGTAACGTGCTGACCATAGAGAGTAAGTTGCATTACAATAAAACGATTTTATATGTATATAATGCGAGACCTTGAAGCCACCCCTGCTACCAGCTTCCAATAAAGGGAACATCCACTAGAAGTTCTCCGGCCAGTCCGATTTAATTATGCTATTGGGCTCTTTTGATACACATTGAAAGATCCAGATGTCATTTTGGAACACAGATATATCTAATCATTATCGTCTTAGAAACTCATACAAGATGGTTACTCGACGACGACGATGATGGAGGTTGTGACGCGAGAAGTAATTAATAAGTACTTAAAGTACCGCGGCCTATGCATTGTTAACAGTGCGTTACGCATTCGCACATGCATGGCTGTATGTAGCATCTGAGGAGGAACAGAGGAAAGGAGGGAAGCTTAATCTTGCCGCTGGGTAGTATTCGTTACGGAACGAAGAAACACGACTTGATACGAAAGAATCCGAATCAGTCGAGGAACGTAGTCCAAGGGACATCGCTGCTACTGTTTTAGTAAATAGTGAACTACTCGTGATGGTGTGTGTATATATAAAAGCAGCATATATATCTATATGTGTGTGCGTGCGTGCGTGCGTGCGTGCGTGCGTGTATAATATGTATGAAGTTCTGTTTTAAGTTTTGGCCTGTCTCGTATAACTTCTCAACTATACAACATTCACTAGAATGAAGAGAATTTCATAAACAATTTAGAGAAAAAATTCTAAGTTCACCTTTCATTCTTCATTATAACATCCGAGGATATGTTAGCGTCGTTTCAAAGAAAATAGCAAACGAAATGTGTCCATTGGAGCGTATTTTGGGGTGGAGCAATTTCGTGGAAAGCTTTGTTTCGCATCTTTGAACTATGCTGCATTGAAGTTCAAGTTTGCTATTTGTCCGACTTTCGTTTCTAATTTACACTCGCTCTCGCTCCCCCCCTCCCTCTTCTCTCTCTCGCTCTTACACATACACTCACTAACATATATTCCTCTAGATGACATAGGCAAGTGGTACAGAAAGTAAAAACAAAGTAGAAATTTTAGGAATAACTATACTTTAAGATGGGATAATTTTGTCCCTGTTTGGTGACATTTTTCAAGTTCCTTCTTTAACTTCCGCTCCTGTTCGCAAAGATACCACACAATTAAATGGCCGCTCAGAAAACTGACATTAGCAGTTTGAGCTCATCAATACAAGCAAGATAAATGCGTACATAGCAGCTGCCATATGGACAGCGGCCTTGTTTCGGATTCCTGGTGTACCTTCGCACAGGAAAACGAAAGTACCATGATACAAAGAGCACACTGCAGCCATTACTTTAATTACCACGTCCGCGATGTGCCCCGTGTTTGTGTGTTTTCTGCAACAGTGACCCGGGATCGATGCTTAGCGGCGCCAGTGAACGTGGGCGGTGCTTATCCAAAACTACAGTTGTAAGAGTCGGAGAATCTGTATTTTGCTGTGATTCGTAGCCTGGCAACTTTCAAACGCCTACCTGCAGTGCAGATACTAAAACAAAACCTTAAAAACAAGTTTGGTTTCGGATATATTTCATTTCTTTTTACTACAGATTGAGAAAGTATTGTAAAAAAAAATAATAAAAAAAAAAAACTAGATTTCACTGAAGACGTGTTTTGAGCTCCGAAAAAAGAGCATTTTTACTTTCTCTACTGGTAAGTAGAGGAAGTATTGTATTCCACACAAAAATTCGATGTGGAGATTTCACCAGAAATATGTTTTGAGACCCCCCGAAACACACACAAAAAAAAAAAAAAAAAAAAAACATTTCTAGAAAAATGTGTGTGCGTGTCTCTGTACAGCATAACTCAAAAACGAAAAGTATGTTAAAAACTAAAGTTGGTATTTAAGTTTAATGTCTTTCAAGGATGCGGCACGAAGATTTTGAAGAAAATAGCCCCATCCTAAACTACCCTTTACATGGAAAACTTTTAAAAAATTTTGGTTTTCTTGAAAATGGCTCTAACGATTTTGATTAAAATGCCATATGTTTAAGGTATTTGTATGACAAATGAAATGTATATCTTGAATTTTCTGGCTATAGCCTATGTAGTCCTGTTTACTCTGGATGACTTTTGAATAACTCGTAAACCGTAAGAGATAGACAAAATCTTACTGTACAAAAAATGCAGATGTCGCTAAAACACACAATTTATGTCTGAATAAATTTTTTGTAGAGCAATCCATTTCGGAGATATGCCTCATTATTTGTGTTAGTTTTGGAGAACTTATACCTACTTCTGTCAAATGGAACATCGTTATTCATTTTTTATGTTAGCCGTGCAAAGAGAACGGAATTGAAACGCTTTAAAAAATTTGGCTATCGCTCAAAGCCTACTGTATTCCCATATACCCGTTGCACGTGTAAGAAAACGAGCAATAAGATAATTTCTGCAAATGTTTATTTCAGCTAACAAGAAGAAGATGTAGGAATAAGAGTTTGTAAAAATGTTTAGTATAAGAGTAGAGAAAGTCATGTGAGTGCAACACATCAGATTTTTTTTAAAAGGTTCATGTGCGCATGTCTGTGCGTACGAGAGTCGGATAAATACCAAACTTTATATTAAAATTCAACATTGTTCCAAGGATGTGAGTTGCAAAGTTTCTAAGAAAATTCTCCTCCCTAAACTACTATTCATTCAAACATTTTCATATTTTATTTTCTCATAAATGATACCAACTATTTTTATTATAATACCATACACTAAGTAAAATGTTTGGATGATTAATAAAGTGTATATCTTGAATTTTCGGTGAATAGCCCTTGGATTCCTCTTCCTTCTGTACGAGTTTAGTATTGTCGTTTTTACTTCGCTCAATTACAGGCGCTTCACTTTGCTTTGCGCACACACATGCTTTGAATCACATGCAAACAGTCTTTTTCCCCTTCCGCTTATCACTGGAATGGATTTTAAAAGTCGCTGGCCGTGCAGCACTCAACTGTCTCTTCATAGCTGTAGCAATTGTCGCATCAACATCAAAAACGCGTTAACTCATTCAGTAATTGACTGCCGCGAGCACGCTCGTTTATACAGGATGAATCAAAAGGTTGCGCCCAAACCCTACGAGTTTGACTTACTTCATTAAGTCCTGTTGTACCGGTTGTCGGAACATCGAGCTTCAACAAAACATCACCAGCGGACTGTTTTTCACCATTCCTTTTACTTTTCCCCAAGTTTTTCCTGCTTCTGCCGCCTCTCTCTCCGCTGTTCTCTGCCAAGTCACTCTTGGCCTTCCTCTTCCGCGATGGCTTTGAGGATTCCAATTTAGGACCTGTCTCTCTACTGCCGTCTGATTTTTACTCCACTTCCATTTCCTTCGTTTAATCTGTAGGTCTACAGCTTTTCCTTTGCACGTTTCCACAGCTCTTCATTGGAGATGACATCTGGCCAAAATACTCTGAGGATTCTTCGTAAGCGTTGATTTATAAAGGTTTGTATATTCTTGTATTAACGAGTTTTTAGAGGGGTCGAAATACAACTACTTTGGTATGGAAACTTGTGGTTTAAGAGGTGATTCTGGGAATGTCAGAACAAACGATAAATTTTATGCAAACATTTAAGTTAAACAAAGATGATGTTTTATCAATTAGGTAGTGTTACAAAGGTTGTTCAAAATGGCGTCCACCATAATCTGTACTCGAATGTTGCACGACAATATTATGTAACAGTTCCCAAATCAAACTTGTATCATACACTGTGTATGGACATCACACGGTGATCCACTTTTTAAAACTTGACTATGCTTTAGCCTTTTGCTTCCTTCATACACCTACAATGGAATGTATAAATGTGTAATGCAAGCTTATCTGGATTAACAAGAAGTAGATAGAGGAATAAGTTTGCCCGACCTCTGTTGTGGGTTAGTTCGAATCTCGGTTGGGTTGAGTTATCTGGATAAGGGTTTTTCCTGGGGTTTTCCCTTTTTTTTTTTTTTTTTTTAAGATGAAAGTTGTGTAACACTAAGCTCTAGGGACCCCGGGCCTATTTGAGCTTCGTTTCAACCATTTCCTTCATTGCCCGCCCGGCTCGGATTTTTAGATAAATACGAGTATCTACATGTTTTGTTCGTGTCCTAATACGAACATGAAACTGGGTTTAATGTCCTGGATATTTACGCCGGAGCAAATATTTTAAGTTTTATTGCACATAAAAACGCATATTTTCTGCTCTATTTATGTAAATATATATTTTTGGATATTCACATAAATTACACAAAAATCGTATAAAGGAAACCTTTTTTAAAATAAGTAAAATAAGTAATAACACGTCACTACCTAACTCCAATTACACAGGTAAAGTGTCGCAATTTGTTATTCATTATTGGAAGAACTGATATGTCAGTTATAGCATCGCTTCAGTTGGAGGGAAATATGAACATCCTGCTTTCTCAAACTGTGTACATGAGCCCGCTAGCTAAGAACGGGCAATTCCTCCACTGCTGTGTGCTTGATTAAGGACCTGTTATCGCCTCACTGCCCACTAATCTATACTGTGATACTTGTAGATGGTCATTAAACTGTATAGTCGATTAGTCATTTGTGAATCCGCAAAGTTTATACAAACTTCTAGATTGTTGGAAAGTAACCGTTCGATACTTCTGAGTTCACATTGGATTAAACATGCGACAGTTGTCAATCTTTCGGGATGGAACATTTGACGAAGCATGGGTCTTATATTGTAAGTCCAAGTACTTGCTGATTTCTTCCAGGAATAATGTCTAGTGAGTACCATGTACGTTTATATTACCTCAACCATTCAGATCTTAAAACAATTTTTATTTAAAAGGCACATATTTTTGACATTTTCAGCACATAAAAATAAATATTTCCCAAGTTTTTAGCACCTAAAAATCCGACCTCTAATAATCTTTCGTAAAGATATTGATGAGGGCGTAGAGAAAATCATGTGAGTGCAACACATCAGAATTTATAGAAAAAAGCTCTGGTTCTAGAACAAAGAGCGTCGCGTTCCACGGAGAACATGTTTGCCACACGCCATCGTATTGCGATGGGTCATGGCAGTAGCAGCAGCACTGCGTGGATCGACCTTTGACCCAGATAAGTGACCTTGCTGGAGCTGGTTACCTACTCCGGTCGATCGTTTGCACTGGGCTGCGTAGCTACAGGAAGCCATTTATGAATGGTAACACCAATACCCTCGCTTGCTGGGCCCCCACTGGCAAGTGAAGCTACACATTCGTTTTACTTTCTCTACCACTTAAATCCTCTTGTAACTAGGGCCCATGATACTAGAGCAATGCTATGCCTAAATATTCCTAGTGACTCATAACATTTTGAATTAAATTAAAATTACTTTAAACGTCATTTTCCTGAAGTTTTAGACAGTTTTATCTGATAGAGTAGTTTCCATAGATCATTTTTAAAAGCAAATCCAGCGTTTTCTCATTTTTTGCGAGTTTGGTTGCATTATTTTTATATTATTAGAGTCAAATTTCAGAACCTCAAAATCTAAATAACCTCGGAAATGTAATGGATTGCGGCTCTATTTGTTAACTCTTTACAGAACAATTTATTTTCGGCTGAATTCTAAAGATATATGGCGATTACTTTCGGCTAGAGCTTGCTTTAAGGTGGCGTTAACTTGCATTACGCATGAAATTTGTGATTTTTACTTTCTCTACTGGTAAGTAGAGGAAGTATTGTATTCCACCAAAAAATTCGATGTCGAGATTTCACCGGAAATATATGTTTTGAGGCCCCCTGAATCCAAAAAAAGCATTTTTAGAAAAAGGTCCGTGTATGTGTCTGTGTGTCAGTCTGTATGTCTGTGTCAGTCTGTGGGCACCATAACTCAAAAACGAAAAGTCGGTTAAAAACCAAAGTTGGTATTTAAGTTTAATGTCTTTCAAGGATGCGACACGAAGATTTTGAAGAAAATAGCCCCACCTTAAACTACCCTTTACATGGAAAACTTTTCGAAAATTTTGATTTTCTTGAAAATGGCTCTAACGATTTTTATTAAAATGTCATATGTTTGAGATATTTTAATGGCAAATGAAATGTATATCTTGAATTTTTCCCCTATAGCCCCAGTACTCGTATTTACTCTGGACGACTTTTGCATAACTCGTAAACCGTTAGACATAGACCAAATCATACTGTACAAAAAATTTAGATCTTGCTAAAATACACAATTTATGTCTCAATAAATTTTCTTGTAGGGTGAACCATTTCGGAGATATTCTTTTTATGTGTGTGAGTTTCGGAAAACTTAGAACTTTCGTGAAATGGATCATCGTTGTTCATTTTTTTGTATGTTAAGGTGCAAAGACAACAGAATCTCAAAGCTTTAAAACATTTGACTATCGCACAAAGCCTACTGTATTCTAACATTCCCCTTGCACCTACAAGGAAATAAGGAATAAGATAAGTTGTACAAATGTTTATCTTAACTAACACGAAGAGTATATAGGAATAAGAGTTTGTAAGAATGGTTGTACTAGAGTAGAGAAAGTCATGTGAATGCAACATATCAGATTTTTTATTTGCGAATCAGGTAACCAATATATTGATAAATCATGTAAAATTTGTTTTATTGTAATATCTTCATTATATTTTTAGTTATAGGCTGCTGAATTTGACATTTCTAACGTGTGTGTGGTGATTTAAATATCACTTTACTATGCACTTCAATATTATCATTTTTCTACATGAATCAGGGTTCAAATTTGCCTCCCAAAGTACTGCAAAGTTCAGTGTTTGTATAATAGGTGGCATAATGTGACAGTTGAAAAACTAGAATGTGTAGGCCATGTTCAAAAGAGAATGGGAAGCTTTAGAGCTATAGTGGAGGAAACTGCCCCAGGTACACCAGATTCTTTATACTCAGTTTCCTGCTAGCTACATTTTTCTTTATAAAATATATCTATTCTCAGGAACGACTGAATAGAATTGCATGATTTTTTGTGGTTATTATTAGATATATGATTTGGAAACTGAACCTAAAACATTACCTTCTCTGATAAATACTGCATGTAAAAAAATTCAAAACTTAGGAAGTTGGATTAAAAAAATTAAAAATTAATTGAAAATAATTAAACCACAAGTTGCGAACATTATAGGCTCAGATTATTAAGCAGGTACATGAGATAGTTCATATATATTTTGGTGTTATTGAGTTTCCATTCCACAGTAAATTACATTTATCTTTTTTATCAATGGATGAAACATCTTGTAAAAGACTTGCATTAGAGATAAAACATTGAAATGTATACAGTAGTTAGATATTTATGATAATAATAGGCATACAATATTTCAAACAAATGAATATATCTACTCAGAGATATTATTTTTTTCTGTCAACGGAGGAAAAGATACATTTTGCAAGTTAACGCCACCTTAACCTCTAATTTGTAATTTAGCAGTGGACATCCCTAGCGAGAACTTTCACTAGTGTTACCAAGTCTGTGGTAAAGGATGGGACAAATCCACATAAAGTAGACGGTGATTTACTTGTGTGAATATTGTAGCACAGTAACTGAAGACATTAATAAGAACAAGGGAAATACGTTTTTAATCCCTTTAATTTTAAGCCATGCTAATATCGAATTTAAAGAAGTATCCATAAAGCCAAAGAATAATTGAAAGTTAGCCCTTGCAAATAAATTTTTTTTCGTCTAGCTTCCAAAAACAAATTATGCCACATTGCAACATGGGGTTGGAAGAGGTTCAAAATTTAGACTTGTCTATTCTAGGTTCTCGTCTGTTGTAAAACAGGCATGTTCTCTAACTTTCTGAAGGAATGACGGGTGAATTTACCTACTACTTTTGAGGGTCGCACTTGCCTACTGCTACATACAATGCAGTCTTCACAGAGCAGAAGCTAGTGTTTGAGGCTGTATTTGTATTTCGTCATGCCGAAAGTAAAGCGAAGTATTTTTGCGGAATTGAAAAATCAAACAGAAATCGGTTGCGAGTAATCTAAGCCGTGTAGAAGGTGCAGGGGGCAAACTTGTGTTTCCTAAACTGGAAAACGTGTTGATTAAGAACAGTGTATGTGATACAGTCTGCAAGACTGTTGATATATTGTCAGATTAAGACCTGGCCGCGCCGTAGCTGAGTGGTTAGACCATTCGCTTCTCACCAAGTGGGATCTCGATCATGTGGGATTTGTGGTGGACGAAGTGGTGCTGGGGCGTGTTTCCTTCGGGTTCTCCGGTTTCCCCCGCCATCTCATTCCACCGGTGCTCCATCTTTATTTCATGTAACATCAGTTTCACCGCCTGCGGTGCCGTACGTAGTAAGAGCGGGCGTTAAACACTACAAAAAAGATTAATATCTATTCCCTCGATGATACTGGGCGAGAGGGCTTTGCGGAAACGCGTGAGGCTCGCATTTGGGAGATCCCAGATTCGATTCCTGGTGGCCGACCATTCTGATGAGTTTTTCCGTGGTTTTTCCCTGGTCGGCAAGCCGAATCCTGGGGTGGCGTCTTCTACTACGGTTTTCCTTTCTCCCGTTTCCTTTCATTTTGTCTCCTTTTATGTAAAGGACGACTCCGGGGTTGTGTGTCGGTCGACGGAATTTCTCGGCTCCGCCAATGACTAGCCATCCGAGTCTTCACTGCGGAATCGAGCTTTCCCCGGTTCGCTCTGGAGGGGAGCCTCTGAGCCATCCTCCGGCGACTTGGGCAGGTCGCTGCGACCTGCCGGGTTGTCAAGCCAGTAAATGTTATGAAACTCTGCGTTGTCCGCACCTGCAGCGCATAAATCACCTGCGGTTGCTTCATCTCATCCGTTCCTCCCGGGGCTATATGTATAAAAGATCTAATCTGGGTCGAGATGCAACGTGCCCCTCTGTTTTCTAATCTACCTTTACCGCATCTATTTCATCGATGGAGAAGAGCTGGAAACCGGCAATATTTTTTGCTTTAAGCATGCCCATGTATGTTCTGTTAATGTTGAAAGAAGCTTCTTAATGTGCAAGTTCGTCTATTTTCAATTTTGAAAACTTACAAAAGCTGTTTGTAACGAATCGTAAGCAATGTTCAGTGATAAAGTAATTGTAAAATGTGCAAGGAGGTCAACAAATGAAGATAAGTTTTAAGACATGCTTTGTTCTTTAGGTCATTTTTATACACTTTGTCATAAATCTTCATTTTAAGGTCATTTTAAATATTCTTTAGGTCATCAGAGTTTTTTTTTTCCTGCAGAATCAGAAATAACATTCAGCTTTTTTCCACATCCCGAATTACTTGAACTGCTTCTCTCAAAGGCATGTTTAATCCAATGTGAACTCAGAAGTATCGAACGGTTACTTCCCAACACTAGAAGCTTGTATAAACTTGTCATTTGTGAATCCGCAAACTTTGTCCCGGTGACGTGTATTCTTCCGCGCTGCATTCCCTTCTCCTTTCCCTTGGTTGGCTTATGTACAGTCTCCCCTGTTAATGCCGTTACAACGCAAGTAGGGCCACTCCCAGCGTTGTATGAATGTGCGGCTGTTTACCTGCATTACTCTGTAAACAGAGCTGCCCGTGCAGTGGCGTACTCTAAGATTTATAACTTAATAAGGTCGGCATTTGTGCCATAACGCTGGTAGGAGTCTCGAGCTTCTTGAGCTTGCACAGTCTTGCTGTCAAAAAGGCAAATAGCCAACAAGAGAACAACTAAAACAAAACGTTTACAGAGGACGCCATATACTCTGTCAGACAAAAGTTTATAGATTAACCAATGCTAGATAGACTTCGGCGCGATACGAAGTTACGTAGTAATGTTAGCCTGATACATGACTCATTGCATACCGTCATGATAAAACTGTATCTTTTGTATGAATTCAACGAGCAATTTTTGGATTGTTTAGAATATGGATGTATTAGGCGATTGTGGTTTTACTTCATTGGGCCATGACTGGACCAAGAGAATTACGTCACTGGAGTTCACGCCGTAGCCCAGGCATCGGCAAACATGTACTCAATGAGGCCTCGCAACTATGACGTGTCAGGGGCAGCGCTTACTCTGTCTCTGTCTCCCCCTCAGCCTTAACTGGTTGTGCATACACACCGATCACGGGCGGACTGTCCTGTCGTATTTACCTGCGCTTCTAAACATGTCTGTCGAAGTGTAATTAGATAAACTTCTTTATTTATAACTTTGAAGGATATTAGTTTATTTAACTTAAAGTCTTAGTATATTCATAGAATTAGAGTGCATCTAATTATTCCTGGTCTATTAAATTTGATATCTAGAATAGCACTTTGATGATTTCTTCTCTCATCATGTAAGGAATGTATGGTGTTTGTTGTGCTCTAAAATTAAAAAAGGCACTCATCAATGGAACATCAAGCGGTATTATGATACATGTCATAAAGATCACCATACAATTATAGACAATCATGTATTCATAAATTTACACCACGATTTAAAGTAGCATAACACTGACGTAGTGTCCTTTATTCGTTTTATTTTTTTTTTTTTCAGGTCTAGATCGGACTAACCAACTGCAACAGCTCAAAGAACAATATTCAGATAATGCACCTAATATTAATTCAAATATTATAACTGATAGACAACTTCACGCCAGCTATGCTGTTGCTTTGGAGATTGCTCAGTCACCGAGGTGTTTTAGTGATGGAGATTTCATAAAAAATGTGAGAGGAAAGTTGCCAACATCATTTGCCCTGAATAATATGATATTTTTAGTAATATTGCATTATCACCACGAACCATACTGAGGATACATAAAATAGCAGAAATAACCAAAAAAAGACTACAAACCAAGGTCCATAGATTTATAGCTGTTTGTCTCGCGTTGGATGAAAGCACTGACAACGTTGACACAGCACAATTGGTAATTTTCATTCGTGGAGTTACTAACAACCTCTCGATACAAGAATATATACTTGAAGTTATTCCACTTAGGGGCATACAACAGGGACAAAATTATTTCAAGCATTTAAGAAATGTGTAGAAGAAAAGAAACTGAATCTAAAAAAAATCTTGTATCGCGATTAACAGATGTTAATTTGCGTGCTATACTGAGAGTGGCTACTTGTGACATATCACTAGATTTTCATGGTACATTGCAAATAGAAGTGAACTGAAATATATTGCTCAAATATCTAGGCCTATCTAAAGTATCGTAGACCAAAATAGCTGGATTCAAGTATGTGTACTATTCCTTATTGCACTCTGTAGCGAGCGAGTCCACCACTGACTGAACGAAGGTCAATGCCATCCCCTGTTCTACATTACGTCATGTGTATTGCGGGTTGCATGTTGAGACGTCATACCGATACCTCATTGAGTACATGTTTGCCGATGCCTGCCGTAGCCTATCGCGTTTGCCACGCTTCACTGCTGCTGGCGTATGTTTCAGCTGCTGCCGTAGTGGCGGCTGTTAAGGTTCGCGTCAACTTCCTGCATATGACCTTCAGAGGCTCCACGGCTGTAGCGAATCACATGCGTGCAGCGTTGCCTAGTCAGAGCTAACTTCATCTCGCTTAGTAATTGCTAGATTAATGCTCGGGTATTAATAAGTTTATGACAAGATTAAGCCTTATGTCAGATATAAACAGAATGGTCCTGCAACCATGTACGAAAATAGAGCACAATTTTAGCTTCAGCCGTTCGGTATTTATATGCAATTATATTTACGCGTGTTATCAGAACCGAAGCGGGCCTTGTGTTGTTAACAGAGGTGGGAATAACCTTTGTGAATAAGTGTACTGTTATGTTTCCCCCTATCTCCTGATACACGCCTAATTACTCTGACCAGGGGACAGAACAGTTTATGTAATGTGCAGTTCTATAAATTTGTAGAAGCTTGTAACATGTTGCTAAGTAAAGCAAGTGATTGTGTTAGTGATAGAAGAGGAAAAATAGTTCTTTACGTAGTCAAACACTACAAGTTGCTTATAGGGTGTGTGAGTTTTTTTAAAAGGAACTCAAGTGACAACGAAGGATGCAAACTTGATTTTAAAAAGTGCCAAGAGTTAACCGCTGCAGCGTGTGGAATAAATCAATCCATATATACTGCCATTTATTTAATTTAAATGATTAGCTCAATTTTATTTAAGCTTTGGTCTACAGTTCCACTTAATAGCTCCCTGTAAAACAGGGTACAGCAGTTCAGAGGGTCAGGCAAGTAAACACTCCATACATTTCTTTTCCTTAGGATTTAATGGTGTAATCTACTGTACGCGTCCACTGCAGCACAAAAGTAAACAACTTCTGCGTCGCTTAGCAACAGCCACATTAGTTCAATGGGACACGACCTACGTCTTGTATTGTACACGTGTACATTATAGGTGCTTCAGTTATCCTGAAATCTCCTGTCTCTCTCCCATCAGCTACCAGACTTCGTTGTCTGCTAATTAGAGTGTCTGTTGTGACTAACATGGATGGAGAAGTTCTAAATGTGAAACGTATACTTATTTTTTATACATAGTTACCGAAATTGCAGCTCAGAATAAGGAAAACCTGGATATATAGGATCTTCAAAGTCCTTACGCGCGAGCGCTGTTTCGCTAAGCGAAATCTCAAATGGTCATTGTATAGGTAATAGGCGAGACTCTGCACATGGCTCTCTTGGGTGAAGGAAGGTCTCATTATGGTGTAGACATCTTTAAACCCCACTTGTCTGATATCATTTTATTTCTTAGAGAAACAATTCAGACAGCAAGAAAATTACGTGGCATTTTTATTATCTATACCAAACCACAGCTATTCTTAATCAGTAATATTGATATACTTTTTAAGCACATTAAGATAGTAGTGAAGCAAACAGTTGAAAACTGAACAGTTTAAGTATTAAAATTATTGGTAACCTAATTTACTTTTAAATAGATAGTAATGTACTGTAAATTTTGCTTCCTCCACATGGGAATAACTCTTACAGGGCATGCAAAATGATAATGTGACAAATGACAGGTCCAGTTACTTTTTCTGTCAATTTATTTCCTGTAAAACTGAATCACAATTCCTAACTCGTGACCTTGCAACTTACAGCTGTTCTGCTCTGCTCTATCGTATCCTTGACAAAACATTACTGCCCACGGCTCGCTCTGACAATTCTACTCACTCAACTCACTAAAACTGGCTGTGTTGATAAACTCACTAAAACTGCCCCAACACGCTTATACAGACGAGAATTAGATATCAGTGATTTTTCTGAGAATTAGGTATCAGCGACTTTTCTGGAAACCCACGTTTCTCGAAGCTTCTCATAAAAGCTCGGCGTTCGATGCTTCTCGAAGTGTCTGGGATCATCTTTTGTTCTTAGCTGATATGGTCGCGCATTGCGTAGCAACGTAGTGGTGTGAGTTGGCTGACTTTGGTGTGCTTCTGAGCGCCACTGCACATTTAAACAAATTGACAGCTTAGACTATTAAATACATAAAATATAAGTACATAGTTTCTCAAGCACTACATAAAATTACAATATAAATGGAGATGAAAGCAATCAAGGAAACAAAAATGCAAAATAAGTACCTATAAAAATACGGATACGATTATAAAATGCGGTTGTAAAATATACTACAGGCATACAAATTAATGATTATTTTAGATATACAATGAACCTTTAGGAACAGATGTTAAATATATTCTACAATATTAGTCTCCTACAGAATCTAGCAAATTATATACATCATTTGCCGATATCATGACTTAGCAACTTCGTCGGTTGCAAGATGAACTTTGTGTCGTACAGTAAATGAATTGTTTGCATTCTAAGGCGTAGGCCTAAAGATTCCTGGAATACTATTGTTCAAATTCGTCCTCTACCTTGTTGGTACTTGTCTAGTGTTCTTGTCTTGGTGGTGTATAAAATAATTTTAAAAATCTTACATCACAATAACTGTTCCTATGGCATTCCTTGATGCTATTACATGATGGACATGGATGCACCACTGAGATGCGTTTCATCTCTGTATCACAGTCTTCAATGTTGTAACAACTATTACTGTTTCACTCCTTGATGTTGTTACATGATGGACAGGAAAGTACTACTGACATTCATCTCTATCTTTGTATCTCGGCATCAAGTTTGTTTTATTCTTGATGTCATTATGTACTTACTCCTTGGCACTACAGCCGTTGTAGGCCTCTCGTATAATGTTTGCCCACTCTTCTCTACTCTCAGCCTTCCTTCTCCATCTTCTTAAGATCCTCCTCAACATCATCTAAGCATCTCTTTCAAGCTGGCCCTTTCAATCTTCTCCCTCCTTGTTTTCCCCATATTCTTAACTGCTCTATCTTCAGACACCCTTTCCACATGTCCCAACCATCTCAGTCTACACCTTATATCCACCACTATGTCCGGCTTGTTATACCAAGTGAGTCAGCTGCCCCTTATTTTCCTGTTTTATACAATCCACATTATACACTCTAACATGAAAACATCGGCCTTTATGCTAGGTTCTAGCCAAGTATTTAACACGGATGTCTTTGGTTACACACTCGATGAAATTTGCAGGTACAGTATAGATGTTAGAGCATCGCCTTTTAATATACTCGTAATCAGACAGCTGACGTTTGAACCACTGCAACTGTCCATTGAGACCAGCGAATACATGTTACACGGAATGTTTACATCTCACGTTACTAGGTAGCTCAGTTGAAACGAGCGCCCGATCCGTAAGTAATCCGTCTAGTGTAGATGTGGTTCGACTCCCCTCCATGTGCTATTTTTTTACCGTGTAATATTCACAAATAACTTTGGTTGAACAATTATTATGTTGAAAGCTATTATTATTATTATCATTATTATTATCATTATTATTATTATTATTGTTATTATTATTGTTATTGTTGTTGTTGTTGTTGTTGGTGGTGGTGGTGGTGGTGGGGGTGGTGTTATTATTACTATTACTATTATTATTTTAATTTGTAATAGTTTTATTTCCATTTTATGGTATTGTCTATTAGAATATCTCTCCTGGTATAGATGTTGAGCTGCTTGTGCATTGGCTCTTGCTTCTCCGTAGATCAAAAGCATATCAATGTACTCGTCTGTCGAATACATGGTGAAGGGATGGTACAAAATATCATGCAACAGCTTACGCGTGTAGAATGAAGGGAGTCGGATTCATAATAACACACTACTTCGTGCCAGTCCAGTGGGGGAGAAGTCATTATACCTGTTCTATTACGAAATAGACAACCAAACACGATTTCAGTTAGGTATGTCCTAAATCCTCAGGCACTTTATAATTAGATTATTGTAGATTCGGTTTGAGTTTTGATGAGCGTAACAAATTGTAAAAGGCCGAGACGTGAACCTGTGTTCCTGGGGTTAGGCGCACAAGATACGTCATAATTCTCTTGAGCTATTTCGAGACTGGACTGAAAACACGTTCCGTGTTCAATAGTACGACTTGTATGCCAGGCACTATGTCACTGCCACTTTGTGAGTTTTCGTGCTTGATTTAGCCTTTAAATGCAGTTTTAATCCTTTACGGGGTGTTTTAATATTTTTAGTCTTTCTTCACTTTTTCCGTATCTTATGCACTTAACTACGGCGTTACAATCACTCGCGACGACCGACCTATCCTCCGGGACGAAACACACACGCACGCGCGCGCGCACACACACACACACACACACACACACACACACACACACACACACAGACGCATCAGTCTCGCACACGCTGACATACTGACCCGTAACTCTGCTCTCAAACTCACTCACTCACTCAAACAGTCTAACTGAACCACTAACTAAAGACTGACTCTGCTGCTGTCTCATGTCCTTTTATACTGGGGATGACACACACGTACCGTCATAACTCAGCTAGAAGCCTCGCGAACGTTCTCGACCCCTTTTTGTTTCTACCGCCCATTGTTACTGTCACGTACACACAGCAGGCACGCGAGGCAGCCCGGCATATGATGTGAAATAGCTTGGGCCGGTCCATTCATTGTTGTACGCCAGCTCCATCGTCACAGTATCTAAACATCAACTTAATATTACACTAACTGGTTTTGTTGCATCCTTGATCTTATATGATAGGCATTAATGCATCATTGAGGTTCAGCTGTCTCTTTGCATCTCAATATCAACTTTACATTAGAATAACTGGCCCTAATGACCTAGCTGTCGACGGGTCCTTAAACCCTACCCCTTAGAATAACTGTTGCTGTTTCGCCCTTGAGTGAGTGAGTGATTAGGGCTTAAGGGCCCGTCGTTTCGCCCTTGATGCTGTTACATGATGGACATGGGTGCACTACTGATGTTCATCTCTATCTTTGTATCTCAGTGTCAACTTGTTTCATTCTTGATATTCTTATATGATAGACATGAACATACAGTTTGTCCAGAACGTCCTGACACTCGACTTGCGCGAGAGAGGAGAAATTCAGGAGAAGTGAGTGGAGTGGTGGGGAAAAGAGAGTGATGTCAAAAGTCAGGCAGTCACATACACAAGTGGTGTATGTTTACGTATTATAAACAATTATTGTGTAGAGCGAGCGATGCACTGATCCCCACCTCTCCTATCAGGCAAGTGAGCTCGCCTCTTCTATTGCGCATCTATACTTCAGGAGTGGAGGAGTGTCACGACAATCTGGACAAACTACTACTGACGTTCATCTGTATCATATCTCAGTATCAAGTTCGTTTCATCCTTGATAGCATATGACATACTCATACATTAATGGACTATTGAGGTCCATCCCTGTCTTTGTATCTCAACATCAACTTGATATTACATTTCATCCTTGATATACTCTAGACATTAGTGTACTACTTGAGATTCATCTCTATCTTTGTAGCTCGCCAACTTCACATGGCAATAACTGTTCCAGTTTCACCCATGATGTTGTATGATACACAAGTGCACTACAGAGGTCGCATTCTTATTTTTGTATCTCAATATGAACTTCATATTACAGTAACAGTTCCTGTGTCATCTATTTGTTGTTACTTGATGTGCATTATATTTATCTACATCAACATCAACTTTACATTATAGTAACTGCTCCTGTTTCATTCTTGATATTGTTAAAAGTTACAAATGAAAGTACTACTGAAGTGCATGTTACTGTCTCAAACCTCATTAGAAGAGGTTGGAAAGCGGCCATCATAAACAATGGAGGAATTGATTTAAGTAACATTTGCCTAATTTTTAGGGTTTTTAATTACCTCCTTATACTGTTGAAGAGTTTGCTTTACCTATCGCTTTCAGCTCCTAGTGCTCCTCTCCTTTAAGTTGAATTCCGTTACTAAACCAATAACGATGCCGACGTTGCTTCGCACCCAGAAACTCTGGTATCGATCCCCTGCAAGATGCTACACAGAGGGCGTGTTGAATTCATCATTGCAGTCTTTCTACACGTACGTTATCGATCTCACAGTTGTGCTCTGCATTCACAGATAAAGATTTATCTTCGTTAGCAACATAACGAACCTCCTGTCAGGAACATCCGCACATCATGAATCTGCCGTCCGCCTGTAAGGAGATTTCTCTTGATAGAAGTTGAGAAGAAGGCGGTAAGTGAAGAGAAATAAGAGAAGATGAAGTAGAGAAATAACTTTTCTGTATTTAATCTCCTTTTTTATTTTCTCACTTATTTTTACTGTTTCTTTTATATCTGTATTTCCATTCGGCTCTCTCATTTTAAAACCTAGAGGAGTAAGAAGAGGTTGTGCACTTGCCAGTGCAAGTTTTGCCTGTTCCATCTGATATCAAAATCTTATGTGGTGCATTCACAACCCATTATGACTTATTTTCATTTAGTTGTACAAATTATTCTTACGAAAGCTTATTTTCTACCTTCTACATGGTAATCGAGATAAACATTAATTGCACTAATAGTTTCATCACACATTTCGCCCTAGGTACAAGAGGTACCAAATTTATAGCCACATGTTTAAAAGCGGGTCGCTAAATGCTGGCCTTATAGTGCCATAGTCTTTCCATTCCATAGCGAAAAAAGCTTCATAACATTATAGCGATCGTCAGGGAAATGGCTGATGAAACAACAAACATTTTTAAATAAATTTTGTGTTGTAAAAATATATAATTTTAGTGTTGTACATTTTTGTTACGGTCGTCTCCTTAGCGCTTTGGTAGCGCCGCTGTTAACCAAGCGGGAGACCCGGGTTCGATTCTCGGTACCGGCGTGGAGATTTTCTGCCTTGGGAGACCTGGTTGGGGGTGCACTCAGCCTCGTTAGGTCCCTGAGAGGCCAGTTGAACCACTTGATTGAGGAGTGGCGGCCCTGGTTGCGAAGACCGCATAACCGGCTGGGAGGACCGCTACGCTGACCACATCCCACCTCCACCACTATACCCCACTCATGATACCTGTGCTGTGCAGAGGTGGAGGACGCA
Organism: Tenodera sinensis; assembly: GCA_030765045.1. Lineage (NCBI taxonomy): Eukaryota > Metazoa > Arthropoda > Insecta > Mantodea > Mantidae > Tenodera > Tenodera sinensis. The sequence continues at coordinate 279,431,571 of CM060962.1, forward strand.
GCGACCAGGCGGTAGGCCTTGCCCCGGAAAGGGCTGTTGAGCCACGGGGTCAGTAAGTTACTTTCTTGTTATAGCTTATATGAGTAACTCTACTCCTCCCATTGTTTTGCATGTGGTCATTTGGATACAACAGCCTATAGAAAGGAGGCGTCTTGAGCTACTGGTTAGAGTAAAACCGCTCGCCTCTCCGAGGACACCAGTGAGATTTGTGGTGGACAGAGTGACCCTGGGTAACTGCTCCTTCACTTTCCTTTCATCTATTTTGCCTTCTTTTCATCTCCTTCCTCATTCTCATACCAGGCTTCGGACTGATCACCTATGCTGTCCCCAGGCGCCCCACTTGTAAGTTCTCAATACGACGGGTGAACACAGAAAGAAAAAGAAAAGTGTAAGGAATGTTATATTCATTCACTCACAGGAAACCCAGTCAAGAACTATAGGTGGTCCAGCAGCTCTTTGGAGACACGTGCGAGGCAACAACGTGAATTCTCGATGCCTTTCATTCCTTATGTACGATAAAGTTCAACGCAGCAACCTTCAATAATGCAAAACTTAAAAATTTAAAAGCATGGAAAAAGTGTCGAAGGTTTATCTCAAATAATTTATCAGACATACTTCAATACCACCAAGTATCGAGAGTGCTGCGGTATTGGTGTTATCGAGGTCCCATCCCGGATTGTAACGATTGTATGAGTTTCCACATCACGACCGGGGATTACACCAACTTTCATCAAATGTCGAAATTAGAGCGCGCGTGGATTTGGAACAGTGATTTGCGTCAGGAATAGTACGTATATATTGATCGCGTATTGATATGACGATGTCTTATCTATAGAACTTCATCAGACATTGGGACTCTAAGCGAAATCTCACAGGCATCAGACATATATTTAATTACATTTTAAACGCTCTTAAATCTCTATTAGAATTCCAACAGATAAGTGAGGATGCTATTGTGATCAACTCTGACACTACTAATAGTTAATAAATGGTCCATCTCCGCAGTTGTTGTAGAACACTGTGCCACATTATTAGCCCCACATTGTTGTCCCCTACCCCTATACCTAACAGCTCCTGGTCTCTGATCTTACATCCCCCCCCCCCCCCCCCCCCCCAACGTAACGCTCCCATAAGGTGCACTACACTATTTGGTCATTCAAATTATCACATCAGATAATTTAATGTGGCCAGAAAATTGTTGACAAGAACTATGAAAACCAAGGATTAAAACATAAAAAAGGAATAAAAATGCGACTTTTGTGATTAAAAACTGTTTGCTACAATTTCACGTAATGTGCCGTCCTTCAGAAGGGACACACTTAATTTTTCAATGCCCTAAGAAATAATTCGTTGATAAATTGAAAGAAAGGGAAAAATGAAAGAATGGGGCAAAACATTTAAACACTCCTAGCTTTTTTTATAAACACTTTAAAAGCATTGATAAAAATTTGATGTGTTGCACTCACATGACTTTCTCTACTCTTATACTAACCATTCTGACAAACTCTTATTCCTCTATCTTCTTCGTGTTAGTTGAGATAAACATTTGCAGAAATTATCCTATTGCTTATTTCCTTGCAGGTGCAAGGGGAATATGGGAATACAGTAGGTTTTGAGTGATAGTCAAATCTAGCTTGGAAATTCCGTTCTCTTTGCACGGCTAAGATATTAAAAAATGAATAACGTTCTTCCATTTGACGAAAGCTTAAGTATTCCAAAACTCACACAAATAACAAGGAGTATATCCGAAATGGTTCACTCCACAAAAAAATAATTGGGACGTAAATGATGTGTTTTAACGAGCTGTACATTTTTGTATAGTAAGATTTGGTCTCTCTCTTACGGTTCACTAGTTATTCCAAAGTCATCAAGAGTAAACAGGACTACAGAGGCTATAGCTAGACAATTGAAAATATACATTTCATTTGTCATAAAAATATCGTAAACACATGACATTTTAATCAAAATCGTTTGAGCCATTTTCGGGAAGATCATAATTTTCCAAAAATTTTCCATGTAAAGGGTAGTTTAGGGTGGAAGAATTTTCTTCAAAGTCTTCGTGTCGCATCCTTAAATGATATTAAACTTGAATACCAAATTTTGTTTTTAACCGACTTTTCGTTTTTCGAATTACACTTTTACACACGCGCGCGCACCTTTTCTCTAAAATGCTTTTTTATCGGTTTCAACGGGCCTCAAAACATACGAGTATTTCCGGTGTCTCGGCGGTGTCTATATGCTTTGTGCTTTACACCGTAAAAGTCTTGACATCGAATTTTTGGGTGGAATACTTTCCACTACTTACTATATTTAGTAGAGAAAGTAAAAATGGCTTAGTTTAGCGTAAGGGGGCTAAGGGGTATAGAAATTAGTGATATTCAATAATTAATTCCTCTGTATGAATCAATCATACAAAGTTGCTATTGAAGACTTATAACACAGTACTTTCTTCGTGCAGATGAACCTAATTGTAGTTTCACAAAATTAATTTACATGTCCAATTTAATTATTCAAAATGGCTGCGCCTTTCTATGCTGAAGCCAGGTTTATGCCTAATAAACCTGGTAAAGATTGTAAAGATATTGCTTGTAAAGATATTTCAATTTGCTTGTTTTTATTTTTAGGCTTAAGCTTTGTTTTAGGGAAATGACCAGAATTAGATTTCTATCTTTATGTTAGTATCAATTTATTTTTAAATTAGCAAAGCAATTTTTCTGGAGTGTGCGGACACTTTTTTTTTCTTTCAGAAAAACGATTAAACAGAGGACCGTAATTCTGTTAGTTCCCTCGTTGCTGTAACAAACAGTAACAAACACAAAAAGCATCATTTAAATCCCTTCTGTAGTTTGTGTTTGTCTAAGTTATGGTTTAGAAAAACGTGCTTTATGGGAAATGAGTTAAAACTTGATGTTAAATTTTAGCTACCTTTTTAACTATCTACAACATGGTGCAGCATTTTGCTTTTTAAATCATTACTTTGGAGCGAATGCAGATAATTACTCATTCTTTTGCAACATGCACTTACATGGTTGCTGCATCCAATAACACATGTTTGTAAAAAGATTTGTTTATTTATTTTTTATTATTTTTTAAATTTATTTATTTTATTTTTTATTTTATTTGTTTGTTTATTTATTTATTTATTTATTTATTTATTTATTTATTTATTTTTTGAAATTTAAGCTGTGCCTACCCACTTAAAGAATATCCCTCTTGTGATCAAGACCTGCTATTATTGCATGAACGTTTTTCTAAATTTAAATACTTCATGAAAATAAAAACTAAGAAAGTATTTTAAATAACGCAAATTATGTTCTCTTGCATAAAATTGATATTAACATTGTTTTAAAGTGGAACAGTTTTTATTCTGTAGAGTTGCTACCGATTCTGGTAGAACTGTCGTCTGTAATCTCTCCCTCGATGTAGAAAGTATTTTGACTTCCTCGTGAGTACACACAAACAAAGCTTAACTCCACTTTGAAGTACTTGCGAATACCCTAATGACCTCTTAGGGCAGGAACAACTTTGAAGTGTCATGTGTCTTGAGTTTAACACAAGTTTAGGAGTAAGTCGAACCACTACCACCATCCCCGGTGTTTGTGAATTGGCGTCATTTCAATGTCAATGAGTACAGTGTCTGCTTGAACTGTCAACTAGTTGGTCGATCTGAAAATTGTAGGCTCACGGCAGGCGAGATCTGATGTTTTACATTCACATGGCTTTCTCTACCCTCTCTTGTTTATTTTAAATAGTCTCTAGAAAATATTGTTGCAAAAACTTTTATTCCTATTTACTTCATGTTAATCGAGATGAACCTTGACAGAAATAGTGTTATTACACATTCCGTTTTGGGTATAAAAGGGATAGCGGAAACCGAATTGATATATGTTTAAACGCGGGAGGCTATATACTGACTCTCTTTCCATGACATCGCGAGAAACAACTGAATTAGGACAGCACTTTAAAATGATGCAGCAATGAAAAATGTAAACCAATAATAACACATATCTCGGAAAGGAAAAAGTTATGTGATATAAATTGTCTTTCAAATGGATCTACACGTATAGTTTGTTTAGTATGCGTTTGTATGTTCTGTATCTTAATACACGCTTATACAAAAATCCTTCCGAGTGATGAAGGCTTCACGGGTGTTTCCAGCATTCAAGGTATCTTAAATACATGGTATTTTAGTGAAAACAATAAAGCACTTTGAGAAAGGAAAGAAACATGGAACATATTACCATGCAAAGAGCAGTTTGGGGTAGAAAGATTTTCTTGAAAATCTTCGTATCGTATCCTTGAAAGTTGCTGAACTTAAACTCCTAGTTTGCTTTTATCCGGCTCTTCGTTATTTAGTTATGTTGTTCACACACGCACAGACCTTTTTACTTCGTCTTCTACGTAAGATAGTAGGAGAAGTGTATTCCATCCAAACATTCGATGTCAACTTTCATCGGAAATGTGTTTTAAGGCCACCTGAACTCAATAAACCACTTTTAAAAGGTATGTGTATGTGTGTGGGCGCGTGCGTGTGTGTGTGTGTATGTGTGTGGGCGCGTGCGTGTGTGTGTGCGTGTGTGTGCGTGTGTGTGTGCGTGTGCGTGTGCGTGTGTGCGTGCGTGTGCGTGCGTGTGCGTGCGTGTGTGCGTGCGTGTGTGTGCGTGCGTGCGTGTGTGTGCGTGTGTGCGTGTGGTGTGTGTGTGTGTGTGGTGTGTGTGTGCGTGCGTGTGTGTGTGGTGTGTGTGCGTGTGTGCGTGTGTGCGTGTGTGGTGTGTGTGTGGTGTGCGTGTGTGGTGTGTTTGTGCGTGCGTGTGTGCGTGCGTGTGTGTGCGTGCGTGCGTGTGTGCGTGTGTGGTGTGTGTGTGGTGTGTGTGTGTGGTGCGTGTGTGGTGTGTGTGTGGTGTGTGTGTGGTGTGTGTGGTGTGTGCGTGTGTGCGTGTGTGGTGTGTGTGTGGTGTGTGTGTGCGTGTGTGTGTGGTGTGTGTGTGTGGTGTGTGTGTGTGGTGTGTGTGTGGTGTGTGTGTGGTGTGTGTGGTGTGTGTGCGTGCGTGTGTGTGTGGTGTGTGTGCGTGTGTGCGTGTGTGGTGTGTGTGTGGTGTGTGTGTGGTGTGTGTGTGCGTGTGTGGTGTGTGTGTGTGGTGTGTGTGCGTGTGTGTGTGTGTGTGTCAACAGCATAACTAAAAAACGAATACTCGGTTCAAAACCAAACTGGGTATTTAAGTTCAAAGTCTTAAGGATGCGACACGAAGCTTTTCATGAACATTCCCGACCCAAAATTACCCTTTACATGAGCAAATTTTCGAAAATTTTTATTTTTCCAAAAATGAGTTTTAATGATTATGACTAAAATAGCATACGTTCAATATATTTTTGTGACAAAGTGTATTATACTTCGAATTTTCCAGGAATAGCCTCCGAAGTCCTGTTAGCTCTGTATGACTTGTATAACTGGTAAACCGCAAAAAGTAGATAAAATCGTACTACACAAAAATGTAGCTCTCGTTAAAGCAATTATTTCGAGTAAATGGATGTAACCGTTTTTAAGATGTTCTTATTTTTTATTTAAATTTTGCAATACGTATAATTTTCTCAAATAAGAAGTCACTCGTTTTTTAATCTCTTGGTAATGCAAAGAGAACGGAATTAGTAAGTCGTCTTATTGGTTGTTTGTAGTGTTTAACGCCCGCTTTTACTACATACGGCACCGCAGGCGGTGACACTGATGATACATGGAATGAAGATGGAGCACCGGTGGAATGAGATGGCGGGGGAAACCGGAGAACCCGGAGGAAACCCGCCCCAGCGCCGTTTCGTCCATCACATATCCCACATGCGGTTGCCTGGGATCGAACCCGTCATATTAGTGACGAGTGCTATAAAGATCTGACTATCGCTTAAGCCTACTGCATTCTCCTATTCCCATATTACAATTTATCTCGATTGATATGAATTAGATAAAGGAATAAAACTAACTAAACCCCGGCGCGACAGCCCACAAGGGGCCAAGGCCTACCGCCCAGCCGCTGCGTCCCCCACCTCTGCCCACTACAGGCGTCATTGGTGAGGTGCAGTATTGGAGGATGGAACGTGGTCAGCGCCCCGAGCCCTCCCGGCCAGTTATGCGGTCTTCTAGACCTGGGGCCGCTACTTCTCTATCAAGTAGCTCCTCAATTGGTCCCCCCGGGACCTAACGAGGCTGAGTGCACCCCGTGCCAGACCTCCCAGAGGGGATAAAATCCCCATGCTGGTACCGGGGATCGAACCCGGGTCCTCCGCGCCAGAGGCAAGCGCAGATAAAGGAATAGGTGTTTTAAAAATAATTTGCACAAGAGGGAGTAGAGAAAGTCTGCGAGTGCACAAATCAAATTGTTTTCTAAATAAAGTATGCTTCTGGGTTCATAAAAATTTAAAAACATGTATTTCCGCGACATTTCAGTATCGAATTTTTGTTGGAATGGAATACTTCCGTGCCTACTAGTTAGATACCATTTAGAGAAAATTAAAATTAAAAGGCATTAATTTACTATTAACGGCTGCGACAAGAGGCATTTTAAATGGCGTTTGGTTTTCTGCTGTTCCAGAGGGCATAGGCATCCAAAACTTCTCTTGGAAATTCTTTAAAGTCCAGCGAACATTTTAACTGCAAAAACTAAAAGTGTATTTTCAACAATGTGGTTTTTATACTTGTGTTCTCTCAAGGTTACACATAGATGTTCTAAGTTCTACGTTTTTAACACACTGTGGTTATAAATTTTATACCGCAGCTAACGCATCAAATTATTTATTAGCATGCATACAGATTTTTGTAGTGATATCTGCAATATGGTTGCTGCAAAATTTAATGGTGGCTGCAAATGACCGACTTTACTGAACGATTTGACAGTGTCTAGATATAACTATACATTACCACAAGGCGTGTGATTCAATTTTGTATCGAGCCACCCGCTATTAAATTTTGCGACCGGTATAGTGCTCACGTTATTGTTTTAATGGTAAAGGAAAGCGGTTCATTTTCAATTTTTTTTAACATTAATGGGTACTTGTATCTTGACTCTAACGAATATTAAAATGAAAATTCTGAAAACAGATTTCTTAATGATAGTGTAGTTTGTGTGAAAAGAATTTATAAACTTTTGAGAATCAATACTGTCACTGATTTTAGTGTGTTAATAAGACATTCTAATTAATATTCTGACAATTACAGCTGAATACAAAATCAATATTGGCATTTTATACCCACAGTTTTAGGTTATTTTCTATAACGTTTGGAGGAAATGGAACAAAAATTGCATCGTGTGCACCATTTTGACCATAACCTGTATTAAAATCATTAAGCTAGAAAAACAGCTTTGAAATTCTTAAGGATTATGTGGCCTTAGTGGAGGCACATAAAAAAAAAAAACTGTAAAATGAATTCTAATAAACAGTGCACAGCAAATAGAGATAGTGAAACTAAATGATTCCTTTTTTTACAATAGACTTAGAAACAAAAATAGACTGCTTAAAGTACGCAGTTCCGCCAATTTTCATCTAGGTGTACCCTTTAAGGGAGGTTTTTGTTAAAAATAGGAACATATGAACATAAGAACTCGTTTCTTCATTGTTAGGCCGAGAGCGTTTCATGCTGCCCTGGACACTTGAATAATACGGACGTTCATTAGTGATGTTTCCGCAGTAGTTAGCATTGTTTAATATTTTATCGTTTGGACTGCGGTTATTTCCTATTAGAAAGTTGGCAGTCAGCCAGCTGAAACGGAACAATGAGTGCGGCTCAATAATGCATCTATATGAACGTCACCTGCCTCCTTGACAGCAGTACAGGTGAATAATATCATCATACGAATAGGTGCGTTTTACACATTTCCGAGGTTGCTTTTTAAACAATGTCATAAACTACCTAGGCATAGAAAGTTTCATATCCAGTTTTATTGTGGCAAAAGTAGGTAATTTTAATATTTTAGAAATAAGCCTATGCTCCTTATGAACTACCTATAATATTGGAACAGGTTTCAATTGTCTCATATGTATGTATACATTTGCTATACATTTCTATACAGAGTGGAAGGAGCCAAGATTACTATCCTTTAAGAAAATGAACCAGTTCCAAAAATTTAAGAAATCTTGAATTTAGTTTTGTGCATATTTGTTGTACGTATTCATTTTCCGTTTATGTTCCATGTTAGTTTTCTAATTTTCTGCCTTTTAAATGCCCTTGCGTGAGGTGGGCATGGTCCACTAACGGGCTGGTTCACAAAAACTCGAAAACGGGAAGCAAAATACCATACGTTTTGGATAGCAGTACCATGGACAGGAACAGGAATGTATATCGATAACAAAGTGGAAAGTCGACTTTTGCAGACGCAATTTGTTGGTAGTTGACCTATGCTATTTTTACTTTCTCTACTACGTGTAGTAAGTAGGGAAAGTATTGTATTCCACCCAAAGATTTAACGTCGAGATTTCAACGGAAATATATGTTTTGAGACCCCTGAATCAGAAAAAAAAAAGAAACCTACAAAAAGGTGTGTGTGCGCGCGCGCATGCGTGTGTACAGCACGAAAATTCGGTTAAAAACAAAATTTGGTATTTAAGTTTAATATCTTTCAAGGATGCGACACGAAGTTTTCGAAGAAAATTTCTCTACCCTAAACTACCCTTTACATGAAACATTTTTCGAACATTTTAATTTTCTCAGAAATGGTTTAACGATTTTGATTAAAATGTGTGTTTAAGATATTTTTATGGCAAATGAAATGTATATTTTGAATATTTTATGTATAATCCGTGTAGTTCTGTTTACTCTTTATGACTTTTGCATATCTGGTAAACCGTAAGGGATAGACCAAAGCTGACTACAAAAAATATAGATCTCGTTAAAACACCATTTATGTCCAAATGCATTTTTTGTGAAGTGAACCATTTCGGAGATATCCCCTGTTATTTGTGTGAGTTTTACAGTACTTATACTTTTCTCAAATGGAAGATCGTTATTCACTTTTTCATCTCTTGGCTTTGTAAGAAGAACTAATTTCAAAGCATTCGTATAACGACCAGCTTTAAAAGATTTGGCTATCGCTCAAAGCCTACTGTATTACCATATTCCTCTTGCACCTACAAGAAAATTAGCAATTAGATAATTTCTACAAATGTTAATCTCGACTAACATGATGTAGACAGAAAATTAAGAGTTTGTAAGAATAGTACAAGAGCAAAGAAAGTATGTGAGTGCAACACATCAGATTTTTTAAATCTGCTTTCAATACAGCCAATATAATGCAGGTCAGGCAACGTACACAATTCCAGAGTAACGATTATCCAAACGATAACCTTCATTGCTTTATTAATTATGTGCATTAAAGTTATTTGTTATTCGCCCTTGTTCTTTGTTAAATTTGATCGGTTTTTGCTGTTCAGTGCATAATGTTTGTAAGGCGACAGTCAATTCTTGATTGTGTAACTACAGCTGACGCTTTCTCTAAAGAGAAAATCACTCAATCTGAAGTACTCACGACGTACGGATTTTTTCCGGTTTCACTTTCAGAGCTTTGGGGCTGTAGAGAGCTCTAATAGCTGTTTCATGTCACGGCTTCAATAATTTCTACAATGAAGAGAGCAATATGTTCAAGGGAAACTAATATGCCGCGCACGAAAACGAAAATGTTAAAATTTGGCCAAGTCTTTCCCGTTCCTGAGATCCGGGCAAGATTTCCATTAATTGTGAACACTCATATAATAATAAACGTATTCTAACTTTGTCGTTCTCGTTCTAGTTTCCGTTCTCGGTTATTATGCGCAAGTCTTAATAAGAATTCCGATAGTTTTGCCAATGTAAGATCCTATATTCCTATAAACATGTCCGGAAACAAATACGTGTTGAGATATGAGCCATTTTACAAATATGTGCAACGTATCCACATTTTTATGGCTTGGCATACACCAATGTTTTTAAATGCCCACATAGCCAGAAATCCAATGGATTGAGGTCCGGCGAATGCGGAGGCCATGCTACTGGACCTCCTCGACCAACCATCGTCCATTAAATGTTTGGTTTAAGTATCAGGATCGCTTTAGTCCCAGTGTGGGCAGGAATTGTGGATAACATACTCCTAGGACCTTACATTTTACTGTGCTGTGTATCATCGCTCCATACGCGAAGAGTTACCCTTGCTTTTGTATAACTTACGCTTGTGGAAAGGCGACGCATGTGGTTTATGCAGGACGGGGCACCACCCCATTGTGTACACATCGTGCGAGAATACTTAAACCAAACATTTAATGGACGATGGATTGGTCGAGGAGGTTCAGTAGCATGGCCTACCCGTTCGCCGGACCTCAATCCATTAGGTTTCGGACTATTGGGTCATTTAAAGACATTGGTGTATGCCAAACCTATCGAAAATGTGCATACACTGCACATTTTTCTAAAATGACTTGTATCCCAACAAGTATTTGTTTCCGGACGTATGTTTATAAGAACATTTCTTCTAGTTTTGACCAATCGTAACTGCGGTTGCAATATCGGACATTATTTTGTAAACATCCTGTATATTAAAGAAAATAGCAAATGCGTTTTCATGCAATAGAAGTAGTTTGGATGTAAATGGTATCTAATTTTAGCTAATGCATTCATGATTAGAAAAATATGAGAGCGTAAAGTGACAAAATTAATATCTTGTCTAGTATGCAATTACTAATCCCACGGGTCAGTTTGTAGATACACTATTGCTGAGTAGAGAAACAATATGTGTAACCTTAAATTCCTATAAATCCTCTATGTGGAGTATTGAAAACTTATTGCGTATGTATGGACTTGAAATGTTGTGTATTATAGTTGGGGATTGGTAAATATAATTTTCAAAACATTTGGGAAAATATCTAAACTTCCTGTTCGTTGGCTTATAAAGAGGTATAGAAACCCTTTAAAGGAACTACAATTTTATCATCACATTTGTTGTAATATCACGTAGCTCTTAAGTTCCACCACGTTTGCAAACTGCAGCACCTCTAACCTTTAGGACAGGCTTCCACCCCCCACGTGCACCATGTTGCCCAAAACATTTCTATTCAGCACGTATAGACTACTCAATTTTTAATACTTCCTGAGGAAACAAGATGAAATGGAGTGCCTCTGGTGGTTAGCATGCGAAGCTTCAAATCCAGAGATACGGGTTCGATTCACGGCTGGAGGGTGGGAATTTTTCTTTAGCCAGAATTATTCCCCATTCCTCCTAGAGTCTGGAGGTATGAATGAGAGTGTGAATGTGTGTGTGCGTACGTGTGTGTGTGAGAGAGAGAGTGATAATGAGAATTTAATGTAATAATCAAACGTATTAGCAACCCATAGATTAACACTGTAAGCGAGTGAACATCTGCAATTATTCCAAAGTAAAAAGCCGCCGATATTACCTTAGATGTTAAGGACGACATATAAATGGAACATAAATACCATGTGTTGCACTCGCATGACTTTCTCTACTCTTGTACGATTTATTCTTACAAACTCTTATTCCTATATCTTCATGTTAGTCGAGATAACTGACCATTTGCAGATATTATCTTCTTACTGGTTTTATCTTAGATATGGGAACACAGTAGGCTTTGAGCAATATTCAACTCTTTAAAACTTTGAAATCTCGTTCTCATTGCACGGCCAAACCGATAACAAAGTGAATAACGACTTTCCATTTGAGAAAAGTTCAAGTACTGCAAACTCACACAAATAACTAGGAATATCTCCATAATGGTTCACTCCACAAAAATGCATTTGGAGATAACTTATGTATTTTAATGAGGTCTGCATTTTTTGTACAGTGAGATTTGATCTATCTCTTACGGTTTAGCAGTTATGCAAACGTCATCAAGAGTAAACAGGACTACACAGATTATAGCAGAGAATTCAATATATACATTCGTTTGCAATAAAAGAAACTTAAGTACATGGCATTTTAACCAAAATTGTTAGAGCTATTTTTGAGAAAACCAAAATGTTTGAAAATTTTTCCATATGAAGGATAGTTTAGGATGGAGGAATTTTATTCAAAATCTTCGTGTCTCATCCTTGAAAGGTATTAAGCTTAAATACCACCTTTGGTTTCTAACCGCGCGCGCGCGATCGGAACTTTTTCTAAAACTGCTTTTTTGGATTTAGGGGCCCTCAAAACATATATTTCCGGTGAAAACTCGACATCGATTTTTTGGGTCGAAAACAATACTTTCCCTGCTTACTATACGTAGCAGAGAAAGTAAAAAAGACGAAATGGTTACAAGAGTGCCTTTACTAAGGGCAGCTATTATCCTCTAATAAAATTGTTGTATGTGGTTTACTATATGAATAGAAGTCTGTTGATCATTAATTTTTAATTTATGACCATATAACCAAATGTAGTTAGGCCGCTTTGTTCATTTGATCACGAAAGTCTTCCATTGAAGTGATCGCACACTAATGACTAAAGCCCGGATTTCTAAGCACGATAAAATAGTAAAACAAGCAAGCAAATAAGCACGAAAAATGATAAAAATAAACACAAAGTTAAGCAAAAGCAAATATACCAAATAAATAGTTTCATAGAACTCTTACATTATTGAAGGCTGTTACAGTACATATGGAAAATCATCCTGAGAGTTTCCTGTGTAAAACCCCTGCGTCTATCAGTGACAAATGATTTGTATAGCGAAAATGTTCTTTCGACCTCGCATGACGTCACAGGCGCATGAGAAAAGCACCACAGTTCTTTGGTGAATTCCTGTTCAAAGTGTGTTTCTTCGCCAGCAAGCTTTTAGAAATTCAACACAGTGTTTTCTAACATGAATTTTTCTGTAGCACCTGATTGAGTTTGTCAAATGCAATTTTTGCAACCCCACGTGTTTCTGACGACAGTGTTACTGAAATTCCGTTAATCAGAGAATGTTCCAAGGAATTATTTCGAGCTTCCGTCTGCTTTAAAATGTCGGATATTTTGGAGAAATACCATTCTTGCACAACACACACTGCTTGTAATTCGGGGAATCACCATCCTTATCCATGGTATATGTTATACTTGCGGTAACTCAGGCAACAACTGACTGAGGAATTGAATCACTACCCAATCGCAGCAAGTTTTTTCTCCTTGCAGTATTATTTCACAACACCTGGCTATACCCTAGCATTTCTTTCTTAGGCATTTAGCCGAGAAATAGTAAATGACTGTGAAATATGTGCTTTAAATTTACTGTATTGGGTAAAATATTCTGCTTTAATTAAAAATCGTAAAATAAATAAGCAAAAACGTTTTCCTGCGAAATAAGCTTAAATAAGCACCAACAAAGATAGTCAAAACTGCTTATCTAGTGTGTCCTGCGAATTATAACTTTTCTGCTTATCCTTAAGAGTGTGGAAAAAGTTAAGCATTTTGCTTAGAAATCCGGGCTTTACTAATGACTAATCCATTCAGTTCGATACATGAAATTTCAGTTCCAACGTGCACCGGTTCAACATTTTTAGCAGGCTATCTATATAAAGTACTCAAACCTTTGTACTAATTTTAACCAAGTCATGAATATATGGACAATTCTTTTCCAAATTGCTTGCCTGCTACAGTTCACTTAAATACGGTAGGCACATTCCTAAATAAAAGCTCCGTACTGCAACTGCTCTCGGGTAGTTCAATGCTTGCTGATGGACCGGCGTAGAAAATGACAACAACGAGTAGGTACATAGTGTAATTAACAGAATGAACACGTAGTTGTTCTCCAATGTTGTACATGGCTTGTATCCAACGATCGACCGTGTTGTTTTATCATACCATATCGAACAAGAAGTTATGAATTTATCTGATGAAACTCGTAAACTCTAGTGAAATTTAGTAAGAGTACTCCATGAACAAAATGTAACAGACTATATAAATCCAAATCTTATGTGTGCACTCACTTGACTTTCTCGACTCATTCTTCTACAAACGAGTCTTAAAAACGCTTATATCAATGTATTTCATATTGATCCAGAGAAACGTTTGCACAAATGGTTTTTTTGCACATTTCCTTATGGCTATAATGCGAATAGCAGCATCAAATATTTTAAAGCTTTAACATTTCGTTCTCTGTGCACGCACAAACAGATAAGAAAAGTGAGTAACGACTTTGCATTTGAGAAAAGATCATGTACTGCAAAACTCACACAATTAACCAGGAATATCACCGAAATGATTCACTCCACAAAGAATGCATTTGGGCATAACTGGTGTGTTTTAACGAGATCTACAGTTTGTGTATACTAAGTTTTGGTCTATTGCTTACGGTTTTGCCAGTCAAGCAGAGGTCTTCAACAGGACTACATAGGCAATAGCCAGAAAATTCAAAATATACATTTCATTTGCCATAAAAATATCTTAAACATATGGGGCATTTCAATCAAAATTGTTAGTCATTTTTGAGAAAATCAAAATGTTCGAAAAATTGTCAATGTCAGGGGTAGTTTAGAGTGGAGGAATTTACTTCAAAATCTTCGTGTCGCATCCTTGAAAGATATTAAACTTAAATATCAACTTTGGTTTTTAATCGACTTTTTGATTTTGAGTTGTGCTGTTCACACACACACACACACACACACACACACACACACACACACACACACACACACACACACACACACACACACACACACATTTGAAAATTCAACCCTAAAACAACATATATCTTGAAAATGGTTAGCTACATTAAAAATTGATGTAATGTGTACTTTTCCGAGATCTTCATTTCTTGTGTGGTAAGATTTTGTCTATCGTTTACCAGTTACGCAAAAGTCATCAAGAATGAAGAGAACTTTAGAGGCTAGTTGCATCCTTGCATCATGCTGAACTTAAGTACCAAGTTAGGTATTTAGTAGTGTTTTCCTTTTTAGTCTTACTGTAGACACGTACACACATTTTTTTCTAAAAATTCATTTTTTTACATTCATGGGGCCTCAAAACATGTAATTCCGGTGAAATATCAATCTCGTTTATTTGAGTGGAATGCCATACTTGCCCTTCTTATTATTGGTGGTGGAGAAAGTAAAAATTAGTGACTTACTTGTGTTATTTTGAAATCAAATTACCATTGTGTCAGCTGTCAGATCTCGGTATACCTACTAAATGAATGAATAATTAAATGGATTAGCTTCTAACCTATGCTGCCAACAATGGGAGTGAGAAAATAGTTAACCTCAAAATTAAGATGAACAAAAACCAGAACACAATAAACATACTATTTTTTTCGAGAACATAATACTCGAATATTTGGAATTAACATATTTGAATGTGCATTGATTAAAACTCGGCTGTCAAAAGCTAAAAGTTGAAAAGACTAAGCTGGTTTGTTGAAACGGGAACTGAAGTGAACCGAATTAATAGGATTTCGTAGTTTCTCCAGAATTGATGAACGACGAAATTGATGGGGTAATATGTTTATCACTGCATGCTGAAACTATTAGGGTTCAGTAATGAGTTGACCTTTATGCAATAAAGTCGTATCCTTATATGCATATTATAAGATAAACGATCGAGATTGATGGATATACAAGGCATTGCTAAACATTGTTGGACAATATCAACACGCGGAATGGAATAATCTTTTGAAATTTTACCTTGATATAATAAATGACTCAGTGAAATGTGCTGTATTTTAGTAGGCGTAAATCCCAAATATAATTCCAGAAAGTAAATTCTAGTAAAATAGTTCAGTAATTATAACGGCCACAGATTCAGCGAACTCTCAAGGAAACTCTCGCAGAAGTCGAGCAACTGCGAAGTTAAGAAAGCTAGTATGAAAGAAATGGACCAATTAGCACGGTAATCAAACAGCTTTTTGTTAAAGGTCACGTACACTGCTCGTGATTGGAGGAACAACGATGTATGTATCTTTATGTTATTGCAAAAAGTTGAAAAGTGCTATTTTTGTGGCAACTGAAATGTTTACTTATTAGGGAAAAGAGAGAAGCTTTCCTCGCTGGCTAGACCCTAGCACAATATCCAATATTATTGAACTCTTGTGCATAGTATAGAGGAACATCTACCCCACAATTAACATGCAGATGTCACCCTAATGACCTAGTTGCCGACGGGCCCTTAAACATAACAACTGCAGAGGTTAATATAAAGAAGGTGACTTGTAAATAGTACAATAAATGTAGTATAATTTGTAAATAGCATGCAATATAAAATACTATAATCTTATGTATGGAATATTGCAAAATGGACGTTGAACAGTAAAAGCGAGCTAGCAAGTTAATTGGCACGTACCACTCCAAATGAACCGCCATGGCAAATAGCTCGTTCACAAATACATACGGCCCTGATGGATAACCAAAAAAGTGAAACTATCGAATACAAAGCTCTCTTTAATGAAAAAATGAATAGATTCAAAGACTTCAACAAATTTTACACTGATGGGTCTCGTTCGGCAAGTAGTTCAGGATGTGCAGTCGTATACAGTGACAACGTAATTAAATACAGGCTAAATGATATCTGCTCAATCTTCTTTTGTGAGGCTTTCGCAATCAGAAAGGCTGTAGAAATAATCAAAATTCCAAAGAACTAAAATTCTTCATTTGTACAGACTCACGAAGTGTAATTGAAAGCACCCTAAGTCATACAAAGAACCAATAATTGAAGAAATTAAGCAGCTCTATAATGACATTCATGTCAACAAACAGCTTATCATTATGTGGATACCATCACATATTGGAATTGCTGGTATTGAACAAGCCGATAAAGCAGCCAAGGAAGCAACAACACTCACGGATCACCAGGAAAAATCAGTCTCTCATACGGATCTTGAAACACATCTCAGCAGTTTAAACAAGCATTTGTGGAACACTGAATGGTTAAAAAACTGCCCCAATAAGCTTTCGGAAATCAGGACCTCAGTTTT
This sequence comes from Tenodera sinensis, assembly GCA_030765045.1. Classification (NCBI taxonomy): domain Eukaryota; kingdom Metazoa; phylum Arthropoda; class Insecta; order Mantodea; family Mantidae; genus Tenodera; species Tenodera sinensis. Next base: position 279,448,455 of record CM060962.1, read on the forward strand.
CAACATCAACCAAACCCACCTGAAGAACAGAAAGGACTAGATAATTTATAAACGATTAAGAATTGGTCATTCGAAATTAACACACGAGCACCTCATAATCAAGAGTCAAGCTACTATGTGTAACTACAGCAAAGTAACATTTACAACAAAACATATATTTGAATGCAAACATTTAGAACCTAACAGGCAAAAATACAGGGTTGCTTCACAACAACAGGAAGCACTGAACGACTCTGCAGCTGTTTTTAATACTATCAAATTTATACATGTCATTGTCATTGTGAATCTTGTGATAAGAAACTGTGATCTTTTCTGTATTAACATGGTCGCTCATAACCTCATATGTTCATGCGACCTAAAATAAATGAATTAGCGAGTGGATGTTAACAGCATGGCGAATTGGTAAAAGACAGCGTGTAGAAAGGACCAGCGCGATAAAGAGACAGAGACATGTAGTAATTCCCAGATATGTCGTCAAAAGCGTGACAGCAGAAATGCGAATGGTTGAATTCTCATGCGAGTACAACGCTGTGTAAAGAATCAATCAAAATAGATGTTACAACTATTGGTGCGAATGTGCGCGTCAGAACATGTTCATACAAAAAGAGAACTCTTTCCAAGCAGCCCACATTTCTTAGCAGCAAGGTGAGCTGAATCTACATATGTTTGTGTAAAGGAGGTGAGGGAGATCTTATTTGATAACTATGCATTTAGACGCCCGCTAATTATTGTAAATAACGGGGTATCAGAAAAAGTTAAGAATACGGAAAAGGTGTGAATATAAGAAAAGAATTTGGTTAGCCCCTTTCATTATTTTGGAACTAGAATAAACCCCAGTTAATAACCGAACACGTAATTATATAGTTTTGCCTGACATAAGAGGTAATAGGAATAGACTTAATTTACTTCTAGAAGCATAAGACAGAAGCCGACGAAACTTTAAACCTGAGATGACCGAACAGCCACATTAAATCTTGCGTCCCGACCTCTTTACAATAGCAACGCAATCTTGTAAATATATCAAGAAACTATGTGAACGGTTAAAGACGTGTAGTTTTTATCTCTGTAAATCGTTTCTACTGTATGTACTTACCAGCTCTTTTGATGAACCGATGACATTTACCTGTAAAGTGTCCTGAAATTAATACATTCAGTCTAGACCTGCAATAAGTTCTCTCCTTCAAGTACTGTCTAACCACCAGAGGAAGGCATGCTGAAGGAATGCGTTACGTAAATATTTTCTACCGTCTCCATCACGCTAATACATTATATACAATACACAGTGCTGTCGGTTAAATGCGTAATACCTGGACAGCTGTTACATTCAAGTATGAGATGTGGCAGCATGGATGATTTATATACATACATTTCTTAGCAATAAATCGATTACGTGAGCAGATTAGCAGTTCAAGCCTTTGTCATACCTAAAACTTGCTCGCGTTCTTCAGTAAACGTGACTGATGTTCTGAGAAACACTTAACAGCTAAATATACAAAGGGACCCTGAATACGTTTAATTTTAATATTGTAAATATCTGCTTTCAGGCATCATTAGACATATGAAGACATAAAGTTTAGCCTTAAGTCACTTTCATATTTTTGCACGCACATAAAACACTCAAATGCATCTAGGCACTTCTGATTTCGCCAAGCTATTCCACGAAGAACATGGCATATTGTGGTATCTACTGGGAGTGCTCTGCTTGCCATTTCAGCGGCTTCGACAGTCAGCATAGCTGCTCTCTTTCGATACACAAATTTAAGGGTTTACCGCAGGTGAAGATCCAAGAGTTCCAATTAGAAATTGCAGCGAATTTTGATTGGTCTTCTGTTGTTCGATAGTCAAAGAAGTCTGCCCATTTTATGTTGCTTGTGAACTCTTGGCACAATGCTGCTATAGCAACTGAGCAATTAGTGACATCTTTAGACATAATATTACTACATTTTGATGCCACATCTCGATGAAAATGCATGAACATTTTTTTAGGGGACCCTGTATGTAGCTACTGTCTACTTGACACATTTGCACATTATACAATGTTATTCAAAATTCCCACCCTTTCCATAGACATATCATTAGATGCGGCCACTCACCTTCTGTAAACGCGTCACCTCTTTGAAATTGATCCTGCCTCCTTCACTAACTTCGGTTTAGAGACTCGATACTTTAGACTTCTTTTCCAAGTTACAGCGATGAACTCCAAACTCCAACCAGCGTTATGCGGACTTAGTTTTGTGGGCATGTCCTGAATTCCGCTAGAATCGAGTCCTTGCCTGCAAAAAAACGATAATGTTTAAGGGCTTCATAATCTTCTTCAGAATATCAGTTTGATCATTTTGATTTGTTCTCCTGTTTGCAGAAATGTAAGTCCCTGAAACATTACTTGCCAACAATCAATCGAGGGAGTTGGTTACCTCCCTCCACCTTAACGAATCTGGCCAATGCTTCTTAAGATCTTTGTGCATAAATTCTTCTATTTTGGAGATTCTGTTTTTCTTCCACAGCGGAAACCTCATCCGTTAGAGAATACGTCGATGGCTGCCATTACCGTTCTTCAAGACCAAGTTCTTTGATCTTTAACTCCTGCGCGCATTAAAACCTGAAGTCATTATTTTGTGTTTCTTCGGAATATTCCCAACCCAAGGTCTTCTTTTGTAATACGTGAAATCTTTCATGGCAGAATGTTCTTTTCCCCTATCATCAGTTTCGGAAGCACATTCCTTCGGATCTCTAGGCAGCAGTAATGTCTACCGGTTACCTACTCTCGCCCAGAGAACTGCTTTTAGCCTTATAATTTAGAGCCATTTATTCTTATTTAAGTGGTGTGAAACATTTTCTCGACAAAATTGTTTTACACCGAATTACACGTTCACGATGAAGTTTTGGTGGGTGACGGGTGAGATTGAAATAGGGATGAAAGGAGATAGCAAGATTTGTTCCCAACGGCTGCTGGTCTGGGTTCAACGGTCCTTTTCCGCTGTTATGATGTGGTTCCAAATATGGATTTGTTGGGATTACTATTGTAATTTTGAATCAAACATCTCTTGGAAGAGTTGTATAAGAGGCAAGCTCTAGCTGTCGTTCGAGTTGCTCCTTTGTAACCATAGGTACTCGCATGGCATCTGGGGAACCCGGTGTCGTCTCAGGCGGGGTTATCTGGGTTTATAGTCCCCAAAAGACCGAACGAGAGCGCTTCCGTGAAGTGAGAAACTGTTGTAGAATTTTGCGACCTGGCGCAATTTCATCTTCTGCATATGGAAGAGATGGGACCTCATGAAGTAGTCTAACAAGGAAGCGGTGGTGTACAGAATAAATGACCCAGAGGCCCTTATTCTATACCTTTGTAGCTTTAGCAGACTGGAGTGTGGCGATACCCCAGAGTTCTCTGGTGTAAACTAAGACAGATTATTAGAGTTCTGAAAAGATTTAGCTTTAAAGGAACTGGCATCCCCAGCCTGAACATTGGGATATAATACGGCAGTACCCCAGTGTAACAGTTTGCTCCTTAAATGTTAGGCCTTTATATAGCTTTACTCCCAAGTAGATAATTACATTTGTCCACTCAATCATTCGGCGGAAATAAGTGAATACGAGGCAGTCATCAGGGAAGCGGCGCTTCGTTAGCAGAATTGCGCGACTTTTTTCCAGGCTAATGGATAAATCCCAACGCCTGTACCACTCTGAGGCGGAGGTGTATATGGATGGGGTTGAAGGATCTATTTGTGCAGTATAATACGTCATAAGCATACTAAGCTGTGTCGACGTATTACTCTGCAGAAAGGCCGGCCATGAAAACACTGAAAAGTGTGGGTGATGGGTGCTTCTCCTGGATACCCTGGACAGCTACCTCCAACCATGTGCAACAACTGCTGTAGCGTCGAGTGGTCGGGAATGGAGTAGTGGAGATTTAGTCTTATCATTTATACGCATTCCTGTGTGTATTTATTAGTTGCTTGTTATTTTCAGCGCCTACAGCACATCAAAATCCCCTCTGTGGTCTTGTTGCATTTGTGTAACATGATTTCCTTGACATGTTTTACAAGTTGGCTGCATAGTGACTAGACGTATGTATTGTTATGCAACAATTACGCGAAGTAATCTGCGTATTAGTTGGCGGCGCACTACTGGTAAAATAATATAGTAGATCTACCTACAGAAATTTAGACACCACTAGGTGAATATGAACTATGAACACACTCAATATTTCTCTCCCCATCCTTCCTGGAGTCTAGAAGTATGAGTGTGTGTGTGTGTGTGTGTGTGTGTGTGTGTGTGTGTGTGAGAGAGAGAGAGAGAGAGAGAGAGTGAGTGAGAGAGAGACTGTGCATGTGTATGTGTGAGTGAGAGAGATGATGTAATTACCCAAATAATACCCATCAACCGTAATACGGGTGAACATCATTGCTGTTCAGCAATTGTTCCTAAGGTATAAAATGTCACCGATATGACCTGATATGTTCAAGGAGATATGAACGGAACAAAAAGGTCTGCCTTAACAGACAAACATACACACTTTCTTACTTGGGTCTTGAAACAGTCTTACACGCGTAAAAACTCGTGTAGCGAATTCGCTTAAGGGGAAAGTACTACCCTACCACTGTAAAAAACTGCTAAATTCATGACTCTTTATCGCAAAACTGTTTACATCAGACTGAAGGTTTTACAGGATATTAATATATACCTTCTGAGTTTACTGTTTTGCTTTATCTAATAAGTTTGTGCCTTAAGGAACGTACGAATGGTATTATGCAATATTTTTATTAACATTTAGCACGGATGTATTTTTAAATTAACCAGTCATATTGTAAACACTAAAGTAGATCCACAGCAGCACTTAGAGGTTGTTTTTATCACGCTAAAATTTAATTCAGCTATCTCAATTCATACTAGAAAATGGCATTCAAAGCCAAAATTGAGAAAACAAACTCACATATGCGTACTTCCAAAGAAAGAAACCATATGAAAAAAAAAATTATTTTCTTGTTTAACGACGCTGTCAATTGCCAGGATGACATCAGCGTCGCCGGTGTGCCGGAATTTTGTCCCGCAGGAGTTCTTTTACATGCCAGTAAATCTACTGACATGGAGCTGTCGTTTTTAAGCACACTTAAAAACCATCGGCCTGGGCCGGGTTTGAACCCGCGACCTTGGGATCCATAGGCCAGCGTCTAACCAACTGAGCCACCCAGACCGACAAGAAGAAACCATATGGCTTGTGCACCTAGAAGATGCTTTACTTAACAGTAGTATTAGTTTGTGGAGCAAAACTTCCCATAAGAGATGGACTAAAGTTGACCACTGTTGCAAAGTGATTAGCACTTATGACCTTTCCTGTGAAGTGCAGAATTCACAGAACAAGAAGGCAGAGGGATACCATTTTTAAAAATATATTTAAAATTGTATAAGTGTTGCACCTACAATGGTAGAATGTATAACAAATTAAAGAGGTAGTTGCAATTATTAACGGTGTACAAAAAACTAAGCGTTATTTTTTCACAATTTTTATATTCAGTCTCGCCTTTGAAGAAGAGGGTAGCGGATAATTTTACTTATAATTAGAGGCTACGTTAACTGCTGCAAGAGTCCTTGTGCAGTTTGCTCTCTGATACTTTCACGTTTCGATACAAACAGAAACGTGAACGTGGTAGTGAAGGAGAGCAGGTTGGGAGGTCGAATCCATGTACTCCCGCAAGGCACTCGCACGTGAATGGTGGACTAATTTGTAGGAGCGTCCTTATAAACTGGGTACTTGAATGCATCTAAATCTCTGGAGAAAATAATCACACAAATTATTCCAAAGCTTTGTTCAGGGGCCTATTCCAGGTCATGCATTACATGTTAGCTTGCATCCCATTTACACCGAATGTGATGTGCATTGAAGCAGTGGTGGAATTGGAAAACAACCGTCGTTACTTGCCCTATAATCAGCAAATGAGATTCGACATGGTGGAGTTCTCCTGACGCTGATTTATAGCACTACTTGTAATTGCTCTGAGCATCCGAGACACTAACTTCGCAAGATGAACTTTATCAGGAGTTCGGTTAGTTATAATTCAAGAACATACAGATTTGTAATACGTGACCAGAAAACTTAAAACTTACAGAAGACACGTTAGAGAGAGAGAGAGAGAGAGAGAGAGAGAGAGTAGAATCTTTCAAACCTTGAAAGTTGTGGGAACTGAGAAACTGCTCGATTATACTGCTGCTAAAAAGAGGAGTTTGAATCCTAACCTTAAAAATCTGATGTGTTGCACTCACATGACTTTCTCTACTCTTGTACTAACCATTCTTACAAACTCTTATTCCTATATCTTCTTCGTGTTAGTTAAGATAAACATTTGCACAACTTATCTTGTTGCTTATTTCCTTGTAGGTACAAGGGGAATGTTAGAATACAGTAGGCTTTGTGTGATAGTCAAATGTTTTAACGCTTTGAGATTCTGTTGTCTTTGCACACTCAACATATAAAAAAATGAACAACGATGACCCATTTCACGAAAGTTCCAAGTTTTCCGAAACTCACACACTTAACAAGGAATATCTCCGAAATGGTTCACCCTACAAGAAAATTTATTTGGACATAAATTGTGTATTTTAGCAAGATCTACATTTGTTGTATAGTATGATTTGGTCTATCTCTAACGGTTTACCAATCATGCAAAAGTCGTCCAGAGTAAATACGACTACAGGGGCTACAGCCAGAAAATTCAAGATATATATTTCATTTGGCATAAAAATATCTCAAACATGACATTTTAATCAAAATCGTTAGAGCCATTTTCAAGAAAATCAAAATTTTCGAAAAATGTTCCATGTAAAGGGTAGTTTAGGGTGGGGCTATTTTCTTCAAAATCTTCGTGTCGCATCCTTGAAAGACATTAAACTTAAATACCAACTTTAGTTTTTAACCGACTTTTCGTTTTTGAGTTATGCTGTCCCCAGACTGACACACAGACACACACATACACACGGACCTTTTTCTAAAAATGCTTTTTTTTATTCAGGGGGCCTCAAAACATATATTTCCGGTGAAATCTCGACATCGAATTTTTGGGTGGAATACAATACTTCCCCTACTTAGCAGTAGAGAAGGTAAAAATGGCTTCCCTATATAATATCCATTTCATACATTTTAGAAACATGTATATCAAAATGCTGATGTATTGCATTCATATGACTTTCTTACTCTTCTTATAAAATTTTATTCTTCTGTCTACTTCATATTAGTTGGATAAACATTCTTATGATTGTACATTCGTTGTACTTATAAGAAGGCTACAATAGGCTAAAGAGATAGTCATATTTTTAAAACGGGGATCACTATGATGGCTTTAAAATTCCACATTCCTTGCATGACCACGAACCAATAACAAAGAAATGATCAACGTTACAGAATAAATAAGTTAATAAATTAGTAAAATAAAAATGTACATAAATCTTGTGTTTTAAGATGTTTTTGGGTAGCAAGGTTTTGCCCATATCTTACCAATTAGGTATAGTACAAAAGTCATTCAGAATGAAGACTTCACAGGCTATTCCTAAACAAATTCAAGATCTAGGTACATTTTATTTTTCATGCAAATATCTTAAACAAATGGTATTTCAATAAAAACCATTAGAGCCTTTTTGAGAAAATCGAAAATAAAACAACAAATGTCCATGGAAAGGGTAGTTTGGAGTGGGGGATTTTCTTGAAAATCCTCGCATCACATCCTTGGAAGATGCTGAACTTAAATACCAAGTTTGGTATTTAAAATACTTCTCGTTCTTGAGTTAATACTGTTCACACAAACACATATGCACACAGAGGTGTTTTTCTAATTTATTTAGGGAACCTCAAAACGTGTATTTTCGATGAAACGTCGGTCTCAAATTTTGGGTTCTACTTGCTATAGGTAAGTTGTAGAGAAAATAAAGGTATAAACACTCCCTCCTGAGGCTTGGCAGCCGCAAAAGATATCACCTAGGTCGCATTGCGCGAGGTGTCCCCCCTACGTGGTATACCCAATACGTTGACGCACATTATTTAGAAAAGGAATGGAACATTGGAAGAAAAACCCGATGCCTCGCAATCACAACACTTCCTTTACCCACCATCATCTGTTTTCATACGTGTTCTGCAACAGTTTCATACATTTGTTTTTAATCGTGATAAATGTTTGCAGAAATGTGTATAATGTATGTTATTAATTGTAAACCACAGATACTACACACTCTTTGACATGAGATAGTGACAGAGAAAAAAAGAGTGACACCTTGACGTTTGAAGCGACGGCTTGAGAATGCTGCGAAGTCCAACCGAACATCAGAGAGATTCGAAAATGGTTAACACCACCCAAGTTTTTGACATAAGAAGTCTGAGTAGTTTCCCAAATATATGATATTCTGAATAAGTAGATCTTCAGATGCTAATGCAAAATTAAACAGCTATTAATTTCATTTTTGATGCCAGTAATTAAAAATATATCGTAACCATTCCAGTCATTTTTAGAAAAGTCTAAAATAACTAAAATGTTTTCATGTAGAAGGTTACTTGCGCATTGAAAATGTTTTTCAGATCTTGCTTGCGTTTTGAAAGGCCTTATTACAGTAATTAAATATTGTGCTTAAGCTTCTCGATAGTGATTGGTCTACTTTTTGGTGCTCGTGAAGTGATCACTAATTTTACTGTTAATTTGTTCCGTTTTGAGTTGTAATTAAGTGTTTTAGAAGATATTGGTTTACAAATTATCTGTGACTCGTACGTTTTACACAATCATCTGTATACTACACTAAATAAAAGAAACAAATAATTCTAAAAAGGTTAACTGTGCCATTTCCAAATTGTATAATATTTTGTACTTTATTACTGCTTATCTATGGAAAGTTTTTACATTAATCTTTTTTATCCTTTATCATTCATGTTTAAAATTGTCTTTTTCTACAGATTCATTAGCAGGCTGTCTTTCTGACAACCCTGAAATAGGACAGCTATCCAAGTACTGGATTTTCCCTCTCTCTACCCTCTCCCCAAACACAAACGTAGACAGTGTTTTTTTTTTTATTGCGTTTTTTTTTTTTTTTTTTCCCCTGATTCAGGGAATTTCCCGTGAACTCTTCATTGTCGATTCTCTCTTGATCATTGTTCTACCTACGTGATAGAGAAAGTAAAAGTTTCGGTACAATTAATTATTTATAATTATACATTTTACTTTTATTGTGAGAGGCAATTTCGAAATTTAAACAGAGAAACTGCATTTCCGCAACACTTTGCGGTCTCCCAATATTTCTGTGTCAACAGGTATGTTAGTTTTCGATGAGGATAAGGCGAAACAACATTTCTGAACGAAGCCACTAATAATGTATAACGAGAACTAATACACATTTACTGTAAATCAGATATGTGTGTGTGACACGCTAATTCTCAGTTAATTTACTAATCCATGTAGCCGTATAACTGTTTATTGAGTGAGTAGGTCATATGAAAATGTCACAGCAGGTTTTTAATTGGATATCTGCTCTTTCATAACTGTGATATGATTAACTTTTGCTAATGGATGTAAACGTAGCTCTCTCTGTCTGCGGAAATGTGAACGGGTCACTTCAATGCACGAGCCTGCAAAAACAAATTACTCTGGAGCACCACAGGAGCATGTAGCGAGAAATACGCAGGACATTTCGAAAGGTCAAAACTGGCAGAGCAATTACAACTTTTTATATCATAAAATAGTTTACGCCATGGCATCATAACGGTAGAAAAGTTTTGGATATGCGTGTCTCTAGTCGGTCTGGGTGGCTCAGTTGGTTAGACGCTGGCCTACTGATCCCAAGGTCGCGGGTTCAAATCCGGCCCAGACCGATGGTTTTTAAGTATGCTTAAAAACGACAGCTACATGTCAGTAGATTTACTGGTATGTCAAAGAACACCTGCGGGACAAAATTCCGGCACACCGGCGACGCTGATGTGATCCTGTAAATTGACATCGTCGTTAAACAACAACATGTATTTTTGTGTGTCTCTAGCGCAAGCTCCGAAATCAATCGATGTTGATAGTATTTTCATCACTGGAAAAAGTTGTTCCTTGCAATGGGCATAGGCTATAAGACAGCTTCTGAATTCAACTTCTGGATGACTAAAATTATAAAAAGGAATTACAATGTTAAATGTTAATAAGAATATGCTGGTGTCATCGTGACATACTTAATGTAGCGTTGGCTTTTCGTAAAGAATGATTTTGCGCAAAATAAAAACAATAATAAAAAATAAGTAAAATGTGAATATTCTCCATAGGTAGAATATAGGTTGTCCTCCGTGCTCTAGGGGTAACAACCTAGCCTCTGGTTCCCGAGGTCGCGGATCTCTGAAACGTAAGAAAAGGAAATGACAGGAAATAGTGAACAGGAAAACTCATATATCTAATCCACCCCAGGGAAAGCCGCGAAAAACCCCAAAGTCAGAGTGGGCTGTCCAAAGGAAATCGAACCCCCGAGCTCCTGGATGGTTACCGTTGAGCCATCTGCATAAGCGAAGTGATAATTTGAAAAGAAAATTTGGTAATTAAATGTTCCAGGCCTAAGTTTAAGGTACCCCCCCCCCCCCGACATTTTCCAGTTATGAAGACTGAGGAAGGCCTGGAAGAAAACTCAATGAAGATGTTCCTGGCAGAATTTGAACAGGGGACCTCCTGCAAGGAGTGCATCACATAATCTCGGTCGCCCGGTCACTTTTGTGATATAGTTTCTGTTGAATATTGTGACAACCCTTCGCTCCCACGGCACTCCTGTATGAATGCTTTCGCGCAGTAACGACGGATATGACTCTAGATATGCTAACGATGCGAAACAAGATGTTACTTATACGCTTACCGTTTGTTATAAAAGGTGGTCGAAGTGACACCTTTTTGCGTCTGTACAATCCTGGCAAATGCTGAACATGTTATTTGACAAACAAGTTTCTGCAACCAAAATATTCGAAAACGCACGCCCATACTGCCATCTAATTCGACGAAGCTATGGGGATTTGTTGCCTGAACTTTATGTTGACACATTCGCTACAAGTAGCAATCACATGAACTTGAATCTGGAGAGCGGCAAGTTGGATTCTGATGGCCCACCCATTATTAGTAGGTACTTATTTCATAAACAGCTTTGGCACATGTATTCTCAGCTTCACCCTTCACAATTTTCCTTTTTGGTGAACAGTGATTCTGCTATATATATATAAACATCCTCAGAACACTCACAACACCTAATTTAGAACCCATCGCTTTGGAATTTAACACGAACTTAATTTCTCGACTTCAGAGAAACTGCGAAAATAATTATAAAGCTGAAAATTTGGCCATGGACAATAGCTATTCGGGACCTAGTAGCTGTGCTCATTAGATGAAGATGCAGAATGATTTTGTTTCCTGAGAAGTTATGACGTAGATAACTTTCCTCAAATTAAATTGTTACTGAACCAATTGTTGCTTATGCATATAAACTATGTGAAAATGGAGTGTACTGTTGCAACACTTGTTTTTACTTTCTCTACTGCTTACCTACAGTAAGAAGAGGATTCTACCCAAAATTTCAATACCAAGATTTCACCAGAAAAGCACGTTTTGAGACTCTTGTATAATTTATTATTATTATTATTATTATTATTATTATTATTATTATTATTATTATTATTATTATTATTATTATTATTATTATTATTATTATTATTATTATTATCATCATTATCATTATCATTATCATTATCATTATCATTATCATTATCATTATCATTATCATTATCATTATCATTATCATTATCATTATCATTATTATGATTATGATTATTATTATTATTATTATTATTATTATTATTATTATTATTATTATTATTATTATTATTATTATTATTATTATTATTGAAAATATCCGTGCACACGAAAACGCACACCCAAAAACTAAAAGTTGGTTAAATACCATGCTTGTTATTCAAGTTCAACATCTTCCGAAGATGTGGCAACGAAAGCTTCCAGAAAATCCCGTACTATCCTTTACGAAAAACATTTTTCGAAATTTTTGATTTTCTCTAAAATGACTTAACGATTTTGATTAAAATAGGTACCATATATTAAAGTGATTTACATGGCAAACTTTATAATCTTAAATTTTCTGGAAATAGCCTGTGAAGTCTTCCTTCGGAAGGAAGTATTTATAATCTTGTATAACTGGTAAATGCTAAGCGATAGATCTCTTGAAGACACAATTTATTTCATATATTTTTTTCAGTGCCAGAATGCATTTCAGAGACATCCGTTATTAATAGTTCGAATTCCTCAATTCTTTGCCATTCTGTTAAAATCCTTTCCATATTCAATTGTTTCTTGCGATTACATGGAAATAGTGTGGACTTTTAAGGTCAGTACATAGTATCCAGTTCTTAAACAATTATTGCCCTTCCCTTTATGTCTATAACGAAATTTGTAATGTAGCCTTTTCCGCGAAGATTTATCTCAATTAAAATGGAGTAGATAGAAATATAAACTTTCGTAAGAATAGTTAGCAAACCCACTAATAAAGGATACAAGATGGAGAAAGTCATGTGAATGTAAATTATTTTTTCTGAACGAAACAAAGTTGCAAACATGTTAGGGGAGGACCGCTTTGACCACATCTATGGCCAGACACAGTAATAAATGATTTATTATACTGACATAGTTTGGTGTACAGGTCCCGCCAGGGAAATTGGCGTGCAAAACCCAGTCAGCGAACCCTCTTGATGTTTCAATACCTTTCTTGCAAGAAGCACGTGGTGCTGATTAGACGAAATCAACATTGGAATGTTTACTACTACTTGGCAAAGCGACGAGGCGTATTGACCTTGACTGTCGAGCGCTACGATCGCTTATCTTGTTTATTAGAAGAGCGAAATAATAGTAACTTGGCGTATAGTCAATGATAAAACACAAATAGATGATCTCTCGCGCCTGCCGATATGAGACGTTGCTGTGAACACACTGTCTCGCCTTGTTTGTGCGATAAGGTTGCGTAAACAGCTGGGCAGTTTCACATTCTTTCCGATACGCCTCACGGCTTTGCCAAGTAGTACGTTACGTTATAACGCTACTACTTGGCAAAGCCATGAGGCGTATCGGAAAGAATGTGAAATTGCCCAGATGTTTACGTGAGCTTATCGCACAAACACGGCGAGACGTGTGTGTACACTCTGTTCAGATGCAATTATATATTCAGGACAGCAACGTCTCGTAGATCGGCAGACGCGTTCTATTTGTGTTTTATCACTGACTATACGCCAAGTTACTATTATTTCTAATAGACAAGATATGAAGCGATCGCAGCGCCTCGTCGCTTTATCAAGCAGTACTCTGACGGATCCAGTCTCTACGGAAACTTTCGTGCGAGCTGTATCCGGCTTCAGTGCACTTAGTTCAAATACTATACCTCACATTATTTTGAAATTATGTGAAGTGGTTGAAAACCATGCTCATTCCTAACGTTTCTCAAAATGCTGTCCTAATATTTGACAACGCCTTGTATCACAATGCTTAAGTAAATAAACCATTAACATCCAACTCTCTAAAAAGGGACATGAAGGACTGACTGTTAAAAACGGTATTGCGTATGAAGAGTTATTTTCAAACACAAAACTTTATGATTAGATCAAGTTACATAAACCCAGAGATATTGCAGAGCATGGACACGGTACACTCAAACTCCCACTCAACTCCCACTCAACTAAATCCTGTTGAGTTAATGAGATGTAAAACAGTGGGTAGAAAATAGAAACACAACCTTCAAGATGAAAGATGTGGGAAAATGTGCCAACAAAGATTTGGTGAAATTGATACTGTGGTATAGGGAGAAACCAGCCATCATGTTGAAACAATTGAGCAACGTATTCTGAAGAAGACTGCATCGTGAAAAATACGATAGAGCGAATACTTCTTCAGGGTAATGAAGCTGAACGTAGTCTCAGCAGCGAAGATGAGATAGCAAGCATTTCTGGCATAGCAGACGAAGAAGAACAATAATGACAGGTGGTGGTAATTTGTCGGGAATATAAGAACTGGAAGACAGAGTGAACTAGTGAGGTATAGCTCAGCATTTGTGTGGATGTCCCGAAGGTTACAATGTTTTTCACTGATTGTCCAGTTCTTTCTACTGTATACAACCCCCGTCTCACCTTGCACCATTCTTCAAGCTGCAACCCCGTGTGTGCCATACATGGACTCACATCGTATCTTTCCATTAACATTTTCACACGCCAAAATCCCTGGCGCGACCTATATCTGAAGTTCATTTTTATCAAGTACAGTGAACTTAGACGAAGTTTCTGTTACGAAACTACCACAAACAATGTGCGGCATATTGTGTGTTCATATTTCACACGATAAGGCACATGTTCAGTGTCTCTTTTACACAACATAAGTGGCTAAAAGCCACAATAATATCCAACTATAAACTGGTACATTAATGAAAAGGAGTGTGAAGGTAATGCTCCCAAAGAAAGCATAGTACGCAACACAATGTTACAAGCTCAACCCATTTGCCTGCGCTGAGAGAACCAACATAGCAGCAGTCACGTGATAGGTTTAACCATGAAAAGAGTGAGCGTGGCAGTAATACCCAAGCTCTCTTAGTTTTTGCTTCTCTTTGCCTAGCATTAATTTGTGGTTGCTCTTTTTGTTTCAGGTAAGATGTGAAGCGTCAATTGAATTTCAGTTATTCTATCTACACCTAATCTTGGAAAGATGGTAAAGGTGCATATGTCAGAAATGAAGGTAAGACTAATTTACATGCAAAACTCAATGGTTTTATCAGAGCTTTCAGCTAATGAACGAAAGTCACAGGTTAAAAGGAAAAAGGTTCAACAAATCCCTTGTTTTAACTGTTGTGAGAGAAACCAAATACTGTCTTCGAAGTTTCATAACTAATCATAATTCTGGATACTTTATCAAGCATTTAAGACTCAAGTGATGAAGTAACTTGTGCTATCTATTTGGGGTGAGTTGCCGACTGTTGAGGTTGAAGAATTAAACTGTTTCTAAATGTTATCGCTAGAAATTGTAACTATCGAATTCTTATATCTGGCACACTCGCTTCCATTTATGCTGTCACCACAGCTTCGGGAGACATTCCACTGGCCTTCACAGGTGGAGTCGTCCTTCTTAGTCAGGGGGTGGTAACATGCTAGCCTCTGGTTCCCGACGTCGCGGATTCAAACCTGGTGGAGGGCGAGGGATTGCAAAAATCCTTAGCATGGCATTCTTCAGGATCCCGTGTTGTAGGTTTACGGCACGTAGAAGAACCTAAGCCTGATAAAGAGAACTCTGAGCAAAATTAAGTGCTCTTTCACTCCCGATATAGAATTGGCCGCTGCGAAACATAGCAATTAAAACACGTCCGGAAATAAAAAACCCAATTTCAGTTTTATTCCCATTTTATGACTGCAGGATATAAGTTTCAGTACTTTGTGATAGTTTTATGAAGCATAAAATAAGGACTAGAAATTCGTATATAGGCTGGGAAGTGGTGGTGTTTGCTTTAATACGTGTTTATTATGGAAGAATTTCAGCATTTGTGTCAGGAAGCAGCAGTTCTAACAGGTCTTCAAGGATTCTTATAACAAGGAAGTCTATTTCACGTGGAATGTTTGTACTTTTACTGTAATGAGCATTTTACACATTGTAAAAATTCATGTCATCGCAAAATTATTACCAGAGGGAAAGTTTTGCGTTTCAGTTTCAGAATGGGAAGTGTGCACGTGTTCTTCAAACGTGATCAGTAACATCGTACCTTGTTACGCTTTTACAAAATAATGTAAGACCCACACCCATTTATACTGCGCTGCTCGTATATTCACTTTGAGAACATTATGTATATAGCAACATTTTGACAGAAATTGACCATTGTTGGTGATGTTCTATGTCTGCAATAATAAATTAATCAAAAGTTAGGGGATTTAATGTGGGTTACCAGTACTGAATGCAGGAAATTCAACTTCTCACCATGATAGTTTAAACGGAAAATGGATCAAAAAACACTCGTGGGGAAAAACAATTTGACGCCATTATACCACTAAGTTTTCAAAATATTCGACTTAAAAGTTGACAATAATGACAGTGGTATGAGGGCTATGATATGCATGCTAAACGATAATGTAAAATGCTGCCATTTAAGGCTTCATTAATCTTTTTCTTCTTTGTATGCACCATTTTAAGACTAAATTGTTGGGAGGCGTTATTCTACCTTCAGCTCGACTTTTGCAACTTGACATTTACTAATTTGGAGTCGCCGATAGCCTCAGACATGATTTTGATGTGTTGCACTCGCCTGACTTTCTCTACTCTCTCTTGTACCTACACACCATTCTTAAGCATCTGATGTGTTGCACTCACACCACTTTCTCTAGTCTTGTACTAACCATTCTTACCAACTCTTAGTCCTATATCTTCTTCGTGTTAATTTCTGCAAATTTTTATCTCAACTATCTTACTGCTTATTTCCTTGTAGGCGCAAGGGGAGTATGGGAATAAAGTAGGCTTTGAACGATAGTCAAATCTTTTAAAGCTTTCAAATTCCGTTCTCTTGAATAACGATATTCCATTTCACAGATGTGCAAGTTCTCCAAAACGCACACAAATAACAAGGAATGCCTCCGAAATGGTTCACTCTACAAAAAATTATTTAGACATCAATTGTGTGTTTTAGCAAGATCTACATTTGTTGTGTAATAAGATTTGGTCTCTTACGGTTTACCAGTTATGTAAGTCATCCAGAGTAAATAGGACTGCATGGGCTATAGCTTAGCCATTTTCAAGAAAATCAAAATTTTCGAAAACTTTTCCGTGTCAACGGCAGTTTAGGGTGGAGGAATTTTCTTCAAAATCTTCGTGGCGCATCTTTGGAAGATATTAACCTTAAATACCGACTTTTCGTTTTTGAGTTATGCTGTAGTAGTGGTACTTTAGGGCTTGAGTTATGCTGTCCACACACACACACGCGCGCGCGCGCGCACAGGCACGCACATGTTTTTCTGAAAATACTTTTTTTTTTTTTTTTTTTTTTTTTTTTTTTTTTTTTATTCAGGGTGCCTCAAAACATATATTTCCGTTGAAATCTCAACATCGAATTTTTGGGTGAAATACAATACTTCCTCTACTTAACTATACGTAGTAGAGCAAGTATAAACTCGATTTTTCTAATACTACCTCTTAATCGAGATAAACGCTTGTAATGGTGTTTTATTGAATACTTCCTTATAGGTACAATGGGAATAGGAAAATACTGTAGGCTTAAGCGATTGTCAAAGGAGCTGGTCGCCATGTTATGCCTTTAACATTTCATTCTCTTTGCATAGCCAGGACATAAAACTAATGACTTCCTATTTGAGAAAAATATAAGTATTTGAAAACTCAAATCAATAACAAGGAACATCTTGGAAATGATTAACTCAAAAAAATTATATTTTACATAAATTATGTGATTTAACGAGATTTACATTTTTTCTGGTGTAAGGTTTTGTCTACGAGTATCGGTTATGCAAAAGTCACCCAGAATGAATAGTACTTCAGAGGATCTTCCCTTCTACACGCGCGCGCGCGCACACACACACACACACACACACACACACACACACACACACACACACACAGCACAGCACAGCACAGATGCACTTTTTGGATTTAAGGAGTCTGAAAACATGTATTTCCGCTGAAACCTCGATAATCGAATTTTTGGTTGGAATACAATACTTCCTCTACCTACTTAAGTACCCGCTGTAAGGACGTTCCGACTGAATACCATTTTTTTATCAAACAATGCTTTTGTAGCATTATTTACAGAGTAATGACTTTATCACGCTGTAAAGCACTTGTTAATTAACAGTTGAGGCTTGGGGTTCAGCTTAGGTTCCCCGGGTAATTAGGGAGAGAAAGGCAAACAAAAGCCTGAAGAACATTATTATTTGCTCGGCAAAGCGTATAATGTCATGGCAATATGTGGCTGTTTAGATTTGCATATCGCTGGCATAGAACCCGAGGCGATTAGCAATATTGGAGCGGAGTGGTACATTGTGACCGGGCCGGCACGATTCACTGAGAATTTTCTGGCACAATCGATATCTGCCTAGACAGAGACAGCATCTATATTGTAGCCGCGACGACAACTGGAGCAGCGATATGAATAAATGTATCCGAGAATTGAGACTTTTTCTTGAACTTTCTGAACATATCTGTACTGAAAAAAAAATTGGTCCCATTTTTCTGGTGCTTCCATATCCCTTATCTGCAACAACTCTTTCTACTTTGGTAATCAATACTAATCAATCACAGACGCTAGAATTTAAAATTTGGAAAAACTGTATTCAGCCATATATGACGAAACCAACTGACCGGGTTGGCTCTGGCAGTAGCGGCTAAGGTTTACACTCGAAACGACTGAGTTCAAACCCAAGGTGACCTTCTTCCTACCTACCAAGGATTGTTTGTTGACTTTCCCTGTTCGCTAAATAGCAGAATGCATCTCCCCTACTACGAATTTTACTGTCCTTCATTCCCTCTAGTTTCACATTCCATTTCATATCTTAGGGTTCAGGGTTAGGCGCAGTGGATGGTGGTGAGTAGCGTGTTAAATACTAATCAGATGCGTAGGGAGTAGCTGTCGTTGAGAAAACTTGCGCAACAGTTTTATCATTTGCAGTACAATAACATTTTTAGTGACTTAGATGAACTGTTCATGCATAAACTATCTATTGCATACGCCCCATGTATTTCGTTTTAATCTTACAAATATTTTCAAAGCTCTTAAAAACTGACATGCATAAACTTTCAGAAGAATCTGTATGGGGCTAGGACAAATTATTTAATTACTTTTTAGTCCGTAAAAAAAGAGGTTTATTAAAACATTTTTATTTCATTTAATTATTTAATTAATTCGCTTTCTTGTCTTGCATCCAGTTCTGAGCTATGTTTAAAGTTTAAAGTCTCTAGCTCATCGAGAAGATAGTTTTTATGGATTGAAAAAGTTTTACTGGTACACAAACAGGCAAACGAAAATGATTATCACTCCCGTGTGTAGCAGCTGTATATATGATGGGATAAATGCTGGAACGTTATTGCTACTTAAAACTATATTTTTAACATAAATTTGTACCGCAAACATTAAGGTGTTGCCTCAGCCTTCTATTAACATTAAAGGGGTAGAAAAATAGATTTGTTTATTTTATTTAGTTACCGTATTGAATAACAGCTCTTTATTAAGCAGGTAGCCTCCATCCACTTGAGTGAAGTTTGCAACGTGTTTCCAACTCAAGCTATATAGATTTTATTACAGACACCAGAGGGGCGTTATCTGCAGTATCATCGGCTTTACACGGGATTATAACCGGGAAATGCGAGTTAAACCTCAGCTGTTCATTTCATGCTGTGTGAGGACAATGCCCAAAGTTTAGTAGTAAAACCTATTGTTATCTAAGAGGTATTTGAGCGAAATCTTCTTTCTTCACCGTGACGGTTAGGGAAAGTGCTATATACTACCCAAAATTCAGCATCAGCATTTCTCCGAAAATGCATTTTTGTGGCCCCCTGAATCCCTTTCACCCACCCCCAAAAAGGAAATCTCTACTACATCGTGTTTCAAAATAGACGGTGCAAAAATAAATATGTGTAGCAAAGCTACAAACGTTGCCAATAGTAAGTATTGCATTCCACACAAAAGTTATATATTTGACTGCTGAATAGAAAAAAGAATGTTAAAACGTTCCGTTCCGTGCGCGCTCGTGTGTGTGTGTGTGTGTGCGTGTGTGTGTGTGTGTGTGTGTGTGTGTGTGTGCGCGCGCGCACGCGCTTTAATAGGTCTGATTTATTAACGCATGCCCAACTACAAATTTAATATTCAGTTAAAAGTTAAACCCGTGGCACTACAGTCCATATCGGACCAGGGCCTACCAACCCGACTGCCGACCTCACGCCCACATACACAAGGTAGAGGTGGGCGATCATCCAACCGATACGGGGAGGAGATGTGGTCAGCATCTCGACACCCCCAGCCGGAAAGTTGGCTTTTCTGATCAGGGCCGCTTACCTATCACTTTGAACTTAATTTAGACTGAAGTTCGTAAAATATTAAAGCTTATCTTAGTTACCTATGGAAGTATTCCTTGAATCTTCCTTCGCCTGTAGTTATTATAGTTATTGAGGTGATACTATGCGTTAATTTTAGGTTTACCTTAAGTATGCTTCGAGTACTACGAAACGATACCATCTGTGTTAGTTGACCACTCATTTTGCCAGGCGTCAATGGCCCCTGATGTAGATCACTGTGATGTGAGGCACACACGCTACCACCACACTACAGAGGCGGGCTAGGTTTCTTCTTATCTCCTCTATCGGAATGCTCTGTTTTGAGTTGTTTCTTAACAGGTCGAGTGTATTTTGCTATTCGTGTGAATAACAGCAGATCTTTCTGGTACGTAGCCATATTTCTGTAATTTCTGAAGGGCTCGCATTATAGTGACCTTTTCAGCTTGATTGTTGGAACATCTGTTTCCTAGACGGTAATGGAGTTCCGAAGCCGTTCCTTCATGATTATAGATTACTATGCCGACCTCTACTCCGGCCTCGGTGTTACTCCCATCTTTGGATGAGGCCATTCTTTGTAATTTGTTGGCGGGTCCAGCAATGTATTTATTTCATTGTCTTTGACTCCTCCTTTTGTTATATTATAACACTTTGATAATAAATGCAGAGAGTTAAAAATGATCAGGGTCATACCGATTAATATACCCAGTGCCTTGTGCGATATAGTTCTGAATGATTTAGCCACATTAATGTCAATCAAGCGTTGTGTCCGTTTAGGTTTCATAACGTTGGGCTTTGTATTTAGGGTTTCTATCCAAACAGGAATTCCATAGGTTCCCTTGTTTTCGTAACAAGGAATTCAAACGCGTTTAATCTTAGCAAGCTTTGCTAAATCGTGCATTACTTTTGTAGACTTGTCTTTATATATTCTACATCCTAAATGAATCTGAAACGTTTTTCTGTTAGGATTCCGGAGAATTTCTTACTACCAGTTTGATTACTCCTAAGGTAGATTAAGATGTGTGTTTAATACTTGTGGAATCTTCGATTTTCTCTTGAAATTAACATTCCTAGTACTTTGTTCGTATTTAACGTCTTTTATTTTCCTTTGCCCATTTTGATATTTTGTTTATATTATGTTAGCCTTGTTTTCTATTTCCAGTACATTCTGACCTTGATGAAGACTAGGACATCACCTGCAGAGGCAATAATCTTAGTACATGTCTTGTAATTTAGGGTTAGCCCGGTCCACAACATGATCCTTGCAGGCATTCCTTACTGAGTTTTCGTTCTACTTTTATGCTATTTAATGTTAAGGAGCATAATCTATTGCTGAGATAGCTTCTTGTTAGATTATACAAATTTTTGGGTCACTGAAACCCTTTAAGTGAGTTAAGAGTGTGTATGTATGTGTGTGTGCGTGTGCGTGCGTGCTCGCGCGCGCATGACTCAAAAACAAAAAGTTGGCTAATTACTAAACTTGATATTCAAGAATGTGACACGAACATTTTGAAGAAAATCCCCACCCCAAACTATCGTTTACGTGGAAAATGTTTCGTTATTTTAGATTTTTTTTTCGAAAATGGCTCTTAACGGTGTTGATTAAAATTCTATATGTTTAAGGTATAGGATTTAAGATATTTCCAGATATAAAATGTATACCTATGTTCAATTTACTGCGAGTAGCCTTTGAAGTCCTCTTCGTTCTGAATGGCTTTTGCATGATTGGTAAACTGTAAAAGATAGACAAAATCTTACTACACAATGTAGAGAGCTCATTAAATGCCGCTGTCTTTTTCTTTGGAGGATGGTGGGGGGGGGGGGGGGGGCGGCATTAAAAACCTTTGTTATGGGTTTCGATTTTCAAATACTTCTACATTTCGTCAACTGGTAAGTCGTTATTCTCTTTTGCTTGTGGTCATATTAACGACTTGGAATTTCAAATCACTTTCATACCCACCCGAATTTTAAAAATTTGATTCTCGCTTTACGCTACTGTTTCCTTATAGCTAAAACTAAATCTGCAAATGTGTAATGAAAGTTAATATCGATTAACGGGAAGTAGATAGAAGAAGCTTTTGTATGAATACTCTTTGGAAGAGCTAGTACAGAAAGTAATGTGAATGGTACCTACGGGTTTTTAGAAAAAGTTCGCCTGTGAGCATGAGAGAGAATAGCATATCTAACTCAAAAACAGCGAACGAATGCCAAAGTTTTGCGTAAATCCAGTATGTTTCAAGGATGAAACATGAACATTTCCATGAAATTAACCTCATCCCAAACTACCTTTTCCTTTAACAACGTTAGTCTTGTTTTATTAAAAAAAGGCTCCAAAGATTTAGATTTATATGTTGTGTTTGTGATATTACTATAATGAATAAAATGTATGTCTTGAATTTACTCTGAGAAGTCTATGAGGTCTTCATTCTGAATAGCTGTATTATTGGGAAAACATAAGAAATAGACAAAAACTTACTACTGCAGAAATGAAGAAGGTATCAAGTGAGACAGATTGTTCCTTAGCGTTAGCAATTTTGGAAATATTCCATGTTGCATGTTTACACTTTGTGAAATACGTCATTTGACAGGCATACTTTTAAGTTTGTACTTCTTTTTTATTTTCATCATGAGCTTGTTGCGCATTTGAAAGCTTTTTCTACAGGTTGTGCAATAAGCACCAATTGCTTTGTTTGAAATCATACCTGCGTATAAATGTATCGTGAATAAACTAAAGATGATAGAAAAGTACTGTATACCGAGGGGGCCAAGGTGAACGGAAACTGACGTGGGAGAAGATTCATCGGGCCACCCTATGTTGGTTAATATTACCAGCAGTAGATACGGAGATGCACTGGAGTGTTATATTTGTACAAAAAGTACAAAATCAAATGGCCTTGCAGTTCATGTAGATTACTTAGTAAGGTTCGGTTTATCTTGGCCATCCTAAAGCTATGGTTCTACATGGCCTGCCCACCAAAGTGCTTCAAGCATTAACTTAAGGTATCTTAATCCACCCGTTAACCCTGTGACGCCAAGCGTTAAAGTTGAACTTCCAAACAATTAAGGGATAAACGATTTTATATGTTTACTGCTTAAATGTGGAGTGTCTTCAACTTTAACTAAATTGCAATTTTGTAACAAAAACTATTAAAAGTAGCATAGCTATAAACATAAATTAATAAATGAATAAAACAGGCCCTGCGAAGCAAAAGGCTACTTCTTTGTTTTCTTTGTACCGAGCCATCAAACCTCATGATGACTATAAATTATTGCTCATTTATGTTATTCAGCTCTAGAACAAACTTCAATTTTTCCTGTATGTAAAAGTTTTTAACCAATTAATGTATGAATAATGAACATGTATTTCTCATCTCTCACTAGCGTACAGCTTCATTTACAATAACTTTTGTATAACAAATTAATTTGCGTTATAATAGTGTCTAAGAAGTTATGTAAATAATCTATGCACACCAAAAAGGAAGGAAAACTGCCCAAGGTAACAACTACTCTTGGAAGTCATGCTCAGCAAAGTTGTTTCTTGCGGTTAATCCTAGCCTTAATATGCAATACAGTAAAACGTCGTTTATCCGGACTAACTGGGACCAAAGACAATCCAGAAAATCGAAAGTCGGGATAATCCGGTTTATATGCGTAATAAGAGTTCTTAAATCCTTAAATAAGTGGATTTGCCGTTTATGACAATAACAACTATGTATTATAACAATTATGTACAGTGTAAAGCATGTATTATTTACAAGACATTAAAAAATGTAAAAATCTTAGTCATATGAAATCACATAATTTTTTAACAAAGAATTGATCCACAATCTTCTGTTTTAAACACGTATGGCGGGCGTATGAATGAAGTACGTTCAGTTCAGCTGGAGTGGTGTCGGGCTGACGCTCCAAGTACGCCATGTTTGTCAGCTGGTGCGCAGTAACTCCCAGTTCAACAGATATTTTCTTCAATGTTTCTCGTTTATTCATTCGATTAATAGCACCCAGTTTTTTATCCATTGAAACCACGACCTTCTTTCGCTTTGATGTCATTTTAAACTTGTACACTGAATTACACTCCCAAACACTCTGATAAGACACAAAAATAATCTAGTTGAAACACACACACACACACACACACACACACACACACACACACACACACACACACACACACACACACACACACACACACACACACACTGCCGTTTGGAAACAGTAGGAAAACTGAGGAGATTGAGGGAGGTGCAGTGACGGGTAGGGATCAAGGTCAACGCTTTTTTCCGGCGCTATTTATAGCTGGTAAGACATACCGCGTCAGCACCGTGTGACACACTACTGAATCTTTCTTCAACTCAACAGGTAGCAATTTACAGTACAGTGCGTATTACAATTTATGCAGGAACCGTCCAAAGAATCAAACTAAAACGTGAATATTTGGCGTACATAAGTCTAGTTACGTTCTTGCTATTATGGGTAAATGTATTCTCTAATGTGAACATTAAATTAAAAAACATCTGCAAATGTGATCTGGATAATCCGGAGAACCGGATAAACAGCGCTATTGCCAGACAGGAATCTCTTCAAGGCGACTACTATGTTTTTTGTGAAAACAAGTCAAATTATCCACCATACTAAAAATACTATTGTGCTCGGTAAGTCCAAATGTCATGGTAGTTGTGTTATTTGTTTTGCAGAACTTCCGATTTGCTATTTGGAATCATTCCGCAATATGTCGCGGTTGATGCTTATTTAAATGAATTAAACTAAGACCCAACTTGAGAAATGATGAAATAAAAAAGTTGGATATCGTAAGTACCAAAAATGCGAGCTCTAGTTATAACTGAATGGCATATATGGAATGCGCTTTTCAGAGTTCCATGAAACTGATTGGTGGAATGTTAAAGTCAAACGCAACAGAATTTTACCTCATCGTTTTGCCGTTCCGCCTCTCATAAATTCCGGCAGAACCATGTCATTGCATGTAGATACGTTCAATTCTTCATTAGGGGTGTAGAAGAGAACTTCGCTGATTTCCAGCCCCAGCGTTTTCATTAATAATGTTGGTGTATCCCCCTAGGTTATATGGATATGTCGAAAGCTAAGGGATACAGATTTCTGAATAAAGCTATGAATCTGTGAGAACTTGCACCTTACACTATTACCTGAAATAAGCACGCCAAGCGCACATAATGCGGCAAGGAATGGCAGCCGCGGTATGGATAACTACGGGCTGCTCATTCGTAATTTTTCTAGCTCACATTTTGCCCCCCCCCTACCCCCCATAATCCCCGATTATGCCCTCCTGAAAGTGGTAGGTAACCACGCCTCTTCCCTTAGGAGCGGTAAGTAAACAAACATGGGAAAGGTATGTAAACAGCGGTGACGCAAACTGGGGAAGACAGATAGGCACGCTCCCATTTTCAAATTCCGTTAAACTGGATAGAAAAATATTTGTGCTGCATACACTCTATCTATCTATCTATCTATCTATCTATCTATCTATCTATCTATCTATCTGTCTGTCTGTCTGTCTGTCTGTCTGTCTGTCTGTCTGTCTGTCTGTCTGTCTATCTATCTATCTATCTATCTATCTATCTATCTATCTATCTATCTATCTATCTATCTGTCTGTCTGTCTGTCTGTCTGTCTGTCTGTCTGTCTGTCTGTCTGTCTGTCTGTCTGTCTGCCTGCCTTGTCTTTTCTTTCTGTCTCTCTCTGTCTCTCTGTCCGTCCTTCCGTCCATCCATCCATCCATCCATCCATCCATCCATCCATCCATCCATCCATCCATCCATCCATCCATCCATCCATCCATCCATCCATCCATCCATCCATCCATCCGTCCGTCCGTCCGTCCGTCCATCCATCCATCCATCCATCCATCCATCCATCCATCCATCCATCCATCCATGCATCCATCCATCCATCCATCTATTCGGGCACACAGACATCACAGTTGTAGCGTCTTCACTCAGCTGCCAATACCCTCTTGGAACAGGACCGACGAAGTACGGAAAACGTGCTAAACGATTTTATAGATGTTTAGTTTAGAGGTTAGAAAAATGGTTGTTTTTAAGTAAGAGTTTCAGCAAGCTTAAAGCAAATACTATTTACGCACAACCGTAACACGAGCCTCTTGGTTCACCACTGTTACTTAACTGACTCGTCTTTGGCATCATATGATTCTTCTTACCTTCGCGAATATTGCCAAGCGGCAAGACGATGTTCCCCTCCGTTTCTGTCTCCCATCTAATAAGTCAATATGCAATCATGAAGGCGTGAATTCGCAAGGTAGATACTTTTAACAACAATATATATGCTGGGCCATCTAAATAATACTTATGAGTTACTGCTCACCTCAGTTAAAGAAATTCACGTCATCGTAACCGTATTGAATCGTTTGCCATGATGCTGTTATAATATGTTCCAAAATGGCATCTAGAGTAATCAGCTTTCACATGTTTATTGCAAGAGCTCAATAGTATAATTTAAACTCATCGGCTGAAAATTTCTAATCGGCTTTGCCTTCTATTGAAACTTGGAAGCAGGGACGGTTCCAAGGTCTCGTATCATGTACATACCAGTAACTGTAGTAATGTAGCGTATTCTTTACGGTTAGAGCATTACTTTTGGAACTGTTTATAAAAATGTGTATAAATGAATATATGGTTATTTTGTGGAACAGTACCATCCTGGTAACGCTTCCTAAATAAAACAATTACATCATTTTTTGTCTAGTTTGGAGTGCGCTACATTTGATGTAAGGTGCTGCAAATTGTAAATACCTTTTGGTTAACATGTGGGCCAGTTTCCGAAGTTTTGACTCTGCTCGTATTTTGGTTCATAATACCTCGAGTTTTCGCGACTTGTATCTATTAATATACAGTCCTTTCAGATAGATCAACCTCAGAAAACGTTCCCGAAGTTCTCTACAAGACGGATTTTATGTACTGCTGCATCAGTCTTGTATAGTTCTGTCAGGAAATATACCCGTTATGCTTACGGCCTCGAGACCTCTTCATTAAATACTGACAAATCTGAATTCCGTCTTCAGAATCTTTTGAGTCTCTTTAGTCTGCTCAAATTCTAAATTGGGCCACTCCAAGCGATCTTCTTGTCTCAGTCAATACACGAGAGGTTGACGCAAAGCCTACTTCAGCACCAAACACTTGCGAACCTGACGTTAATTACCTCAATCAGTGAAAAATGTCTCATTTCGAGATGGTAAAGTGTATAAGGAATCTTCACTTACATACGATGCAGAATTGCTATCTCTTAAAGCAATACAGCGTTAACCAACTTTATCGAGACATACCCAGCTGCATCCTCGGTTACGACTTTACCACGAAGAATTGGCAGCTAGTCATGTTTAGGTCGAATTTCTATTGCACGATCCAGTTAAGAGCTGTTGTGCGTTTAACTGGAATTAGAAGTTTACAGGTGCCGGGCAGCGTTTTACAGGTGAAACATTTAATAGTAACTTTAAAAATTTGACTTCAAATTATGTAATAATGGGTGATTTCGTAGTATATAGTCATGAAGTTTGGGTAGACTGCTCTACGAACTACAAGTAGGTGCTATAGAAGGTGAAAAGGTACTTCCATGAATAACTAATACAGTGGCTCTGTAAATAAATTATAAAGCTGGTAAACTCACCAAGTAAGTAAATTTCTAAATCAAAGCCCCTCTACTTTCATTCGTTGTGATCTATGTGATTTTTTCTGCAAACTAGTTGTTCCATCACAGTGCGGTTTAATAAAATCCCAAAATAATCTCGACATAGATTCTTGTCAAAATATGCCACAAATTCCATACCGAGATTTCACTGGAAATGCAAATTTGAGACTCCTGGAATCCTAAAAGAGAATGTTTACAAAATGTCCATGTATGTGTGCGTGCGTGTGTGTGTGAGTGAGGTTAAAATACCATCTGTGTATCGTATTTGCATGACAAATACCTCATTTATACGGATTGTGGGAACGGGGTCATCCGGAAACTAAATGAATGTAAACTATTGATCTATACGAACATTTATTTTAGCACTAATAGTAATAAAGGGATGGCGCTGTAGGCCCAGCCGGTAGGGCACCTACCCGCTGTGCGAGGAAACCTGGGTTCGATTCCAGGCTGGGAAGGAATTTTTCTCTTGCTAAGGGTATTCCCTATCCTCCCCAGAGTCTAGAAATATGTATGATTGTGCGTGCGTGTGTGTGTGTTAAAGTTATAAATGGAGCAATTAAAAAAAGAATAAGAAAATTATTATTTATGATACTTATACAATAGTTAAAAGCGAGATTTTATCCTGCGAACAGAATAAAATCACTTTGGACATGCGTGTCATACACTATTTTGTAGAAAGTCCTCAATATTTATAGACATTGTAAGTTATTAATTATTCTCTTTACTTATTTCGTATCTATGATGCTCAACGTGACTGTGATGGTCACTTGTTTCATTTTAGCAGCAGTGCTGATAAGATGCTGAGTTAGAAAATAAAACATTATACATAAAGAAGGTTATGAGGATAAGTCGGCTTCTAACCTTCAGACATCCGAATTCTATTAGCGTATTGACCTTGCACCATTAAGGAAACTGATATACGCTATTTCATTCTGCTTCCTTGACCTTTTTGGTCGCAATCCTCATGTTACCCTCTGCGTTCTTCACATTCCACAATAAGTGCATTCAAATTATCCGCAATTACATTAACAAGCCTCTTGAATAATAATCTTCACATCTGTGAGGAAATCAAACTTGGTAACCTTGGAGTGTTGTAATTTTATACCACTCAGTGACATAATTTTCTCCTTTTAATTAATATAATTTACCTTAAAAATGCTTCTTTTATCTTTGATACTTGGAGTGCTAATTTTATACCGCTCAGTGGCGTAACTTACCCCCTTTACAATTAATATCCTACACAATAGCCGTGTGTAGGATTGGAAAAGGTGGAGCGAGACTGAAAAATTCAATGACATGACCGGGATTTGAACCACGGATCTACCGGTTACCGTCCGGCTGTTCTAACCACTAAGCTATCATGGCCAACATGCCTACACGAAATTTGTATAGTTTTTGTGGAAGGAAGAAGTCTAAAAGGGTGTGAAAAAAGGCGTGCACATTGCATTCCACGGGACTCGACACAAGCCCAGAAGGGTGTGAAAAAAGAGTGTGCACATTTCATTCGACGAGTTGAAGTCTGTTGTGGACTTTTGGAAATGGAGAAAAAAGATCCAGATTTTTTTGGAGAAATTGGTGACGAATACACCTGAAAAGAATGTCTTTGTTCGATAACATGAAGGACGCGCTGCAAGATAAAATTTCGGCAACAATAAGAAATTACAGGCAGCTGTCCACGAGTGGGTGCACGGAACCCCCAAACAATGGTTACTGACGCAATAATGAAGTTCCCAAGAAGGTGGCAGCAGCGTATTGACGTTGGTGGAGAGTATATTGAGATATCCCATGCACATTGAATCATTTTTATTAAGAAATAAGGTATAAAAAACTATTGTAATTTTGAAATGCCCCTATATAATCTAATCTTAAAAACGCTTATTTTATCTTTGATACTACTTGAAAAGTACCTTTTGGTGCTTTAACTATACTTTATTCAGTCTTTTGAGACAGTGGGGGAGGCAGGTAGACAGTAGCTTGCTGGTGCCGCAGGTCACTTACGTATGCTGGCACACAGTGATAGCAAAATACACTGTTGCAACATTTGCGTCCCTTTCATACCTCTGTTGTATTGTTTACATGTTTATCCTTTATTTATTTGTTTATACAAGCACTTAATTGGCATTGCTTCAACAGCTTATTCTCACCCTGTGACAATAAATACATTTAATATAAAAAACTAGAGTGCATGATCATATTTACTTGGACCAGATTACTTTTATTCCTTTATTAATATATAATGTATATTGACACAGATCCCCACAAAAAGAACGAAAGAAGGAATACAAGCAGAAAAACGAAACATTATTTACATTGACATAGATAATATGTAAATTGGCATTTACTCAATCGTAGTATCTTGTAATTTCTTTTTCTTCTTCTTTCTCATCCTTCGAAGACGACGAAGAAGCCATGAATGTTATAAAATACACGAACGGTTTTCTTTTCATGGTATTTCGTGTGTGTTGGGGTTGCATAGTTCTGAATATCTAGTTTAATGGTTCTTATTACTGCACATCTGAGAATGCAAGTTGCAGCCACATTATGTGCAATCGATGAATCATACTTTCCATCCCCTCCTTTAAAGCAACTGTACACATTTTGAATAATGTGTGCCGTCTGCTTAGGTACTGGTTTTCCATGTCCTATAGGCGAGGAATATACTCTTTATAAGTAGCAGGTGCATTATCTGTTTCCAATGGCCGCCATTAATTTATACGCGTTTAAGAGTTTTGTGCAAACTCTGTTGTGCGCCACTACTGGTTTCTGAATGACTGCATAATCCTTGTACCTCTGCCTGGGTCGTTTTGGTTTCTATACCCGCGCCGGACACGCGATATCCGTTTCTCCCCCTCCCGCTGCCTCAAAAGACTATGAACAAAGTATTGTACTCACCTGTATTTTCTCAAATAGCCTGTAAGTATCCTTTGTTTGAAATTTGTGCAGCATTTGAGAAGCAAAGTAAGCAACAAATTAATCCGGATAAACCAGAAATCTGGATTAATGAGGTCCGGATAAATGAGGTACGTATCCAAAATGTATATCTTGAATTTGTGGAATTCACATCATTTCTGTGAAAATACCCGACGGGCGAAAAGTTAGATGATTGTTATTGACTGGACCACGGCCTACAAGTCCGGAAAGTACATTCCAATCCAGGGGTGTCGAACCTTTTGTCTTTGGAGAACCTTGCGCAGTGAGCGGCAATACCTCACTCCACTCCTCAGTCGGAGGGACAGACAGTATGCAGTGACGGACACGAACAGGCGATTCTATGAAAGTTTCTAAGTCATACCTTTAATTTTCTGAGAATGTCCTCTTCATTCTGGATGATTTTTGCATAAATCGTAAACAGTAAGAGACAGACAAAAACTTATTAAATAAAAAATGTGGATCTCTTTAAAACTCTCAATTTATGTCAAATACTTTTTTTCTTTGGGTGAACCACTTAGATATTCTTTATTTGTTTGAATTTGCCAATATACTTTTTGTTCAAATAGGAATGCTATTCGTTTTTTCATTCCTAGGCCTTGCAAAGAGAACGGAATTTCAAAGGCATCGCATAGCAACCAGCTCTTGAAACATTTTACTACCGCTTAAAGTGTATCATATTCCCATATCCCCCTTGCACTTACAAGAAAATTCGCCATAAGGTAATTTCTGAAAATGCCTATGTCGATTAAAATGTATATAGAGAAACACGCATTTGCAAGAATAGGGTGTATAAGAGTGCGTATAGCTCTGCGTATATTTGCGAACAGGGTTTCTCCAAATGGAACTATATTAAAAGTCTGTATTACAGTATGTTACGCGACGATCACTTGGTGGATCTTCTAAGACTATGCCAAATATTGATAGACTTCTTAAATGTAAGCAGTACCAAGGAAATCGCTAATGAACAGAAGTTTATCGTATAAGATGTGAAAGTGCCTTCCTAAATCAAACGCAACGTACATGTCACCAAACCGCCATTGCAACACAAGGCACGGTAGGGGGTTGGAGGCAAAGTCCGCGTATGTTGGAAGGAGGTAAACCCACACTCCCCTCTTCTGCAAAGGTTGGACATCGCTGTTCTAATGGATAAACGTGACCTGAAAGCCTAAACATGTGTATTTCTGGGAATATTCTGTGAACTCCTCTTCATTATGAATTACTTTTTTCTACACTTAGTAAACCGTAAGAGCGAGTCAAAATCGCACTACACAAAAATATACCTCTCGTCTGAAACTGAGAATAACTACTGCTACTTTTTCTGTCGCGTTAGAACGCCTGCCGTTTAGGCAACTTCTCCGTCTTTGTAAGCTAAGCGGGCTTGCATATACACGTAGGCGAGCTCATGTAGTAAAGATCTAAACGCCTCAGCTTTGTAGCGTTTTTATCTTCTGCGCAGAATAGTGGAGTTCTTAGAGCATCTTCTGACGTCACTGCACTACTCTATCTGGCACATGTTACAGATTTATAACACATGATGACGACGGCTCAGAGCGTCTTCAGGGATTTTTCCTCTGCTTCTATCTCTTTCACCGTGTTCTACTTTCTTTCAATTTAGTGGTTTTTTTTTTCATGTCATGTTTAGTTACGGGATGAAGGAAAGAGGTGAATGTAAGAAAGCATCATATAGCAGAAACCGGATCATATAAATAAAACACGAAGGTTATTAGTTTATGTAGGAAAAGAGCATCTTACTCAGGAGGAAATTACTCCTGACAGATATTTCAGAATTTCCTATCTGCTCTGCCTCGAATATTTAACTCATTTGCCCGTGTCTAGACACCCGGAGAATGTTTAAGTAAATGAGTTAAGGTTCATTTGCACATCTAGGCATGAAAAGGCATTTTATAATATTTACTAGCAGACCCCGCAGCACCGCTCGCGATATTGCGCTAACTGAGTTTTCTCTGTCTCCATCTCCAACTCATCTGCCACTGTGCAACATGCATACCATACCATGCTTCCAAAATCGCTAAGAAAGCTATTACTTTCTCTGCTATTTACAGTAAGTAGAGGAAGTAATGCACTCCACCCAAAGTTTTGATGTCGAGATTTCATCGGAAATTATGTTTTGTGGCCTCTTGAATTAAATAAAAAAGCATTTTTAGAAAAAGGTCCGCGTATCTGTCTGTCTGTGAACAGCATAGCTCAAAAACGAGAAGTCGGTTAAAACCAAAGTTGGTATTTAAGTTTAATATCTTTCAAAGATGCGACACGAAAACTTTGAAGAAAATTGCTTCACCTTGCTTCACCCTAAACTACCCTTTACATGGAAAATTTTTATGGTAAATAAAATGTATAAATTTTGAATTTTCTGACTATAGCCCATGAAGTCCTGTTTACTCTTGATGACTTTTTCATAACTGGCAAACCCTAAGAGATAGACAAAATCTTACTATGCAAAAAATGTAGAGCTTGTTAAAACACCCAAGTTATGTCCAAATGTTTTTTGAGCGAACCATTTCGGAAGTATTTTTTGTTATTTGTGTGGGTTTTGCAATACTTGAATTTTTCTCAAATGGAAGGTCGTTATTCACTTTTTATCCCTTGACTGTGCAAATACAACAGAATTTCAAAGCCTTGATATAGCGACCAGCTTTAAATGATTTGACTATCGCACAAAGCCTACTGTATCCTCATATTCCCCTTGCACGTACAAAAAATCAGCAATAAGATAATTTGTACAAATGTTTATGTGTATTAATATGAAGAAAATAGAGGAATAAGTATTTGTAGGAATAGTTAGTACAAGAGTAGAGGAAGTCATGTGAGTGCAACACAGAATTTTTTACTGGTGTTAACATTCGGGCGTAATAAAAAGCGTATTTACGAACTATTACGGTTTGCCTGTAAAATTAAGGGAGTGGAGACCATTTTATGACTTTCAGCAAAAGAGCCAGTTTGTGGCTTTGTGGGCAGATTCACCCCGGACACGACAAAGCATTAAATTCTAAATCGCGATCGTGGACACCTTCACTAGCCTGCAACAAAATGCCCAGACTACGGATGATTTAAATTTTGCTTGCGTCTCTAATGACTTCTAATAAACGATTTGCAGTAAATGGATACGAATATTCAGTGGTGGACGACATGAACTATTAAGTTAACGCCCATTTTACTTGAGTCGTTCAATAATGATTGGCACTCTCTCTATAAACTCCTGCAAAGTAGTAGTTTCAAATATGTATCGATGTAAACATGAAGATAGACTATAGCACTGTCTACTGCCATCAGATGATGTTGCTGCTTCCCATAGGTAGCTCACTGGAGCAGCAATTATTCCGACTTGTGAGTACGCTTGTAGGCATCGATGAAACAGCATGAAAGCAGACAAGCACAGGCAAAGGTGGACAGTTTCTCTGGGGAGGAGTGACTGCTTCAGACATCCAACGAGGAGAGTAGCCATATGTGGGGAGGCAGCACCAAGTTGCAGATCCATGTTTCGTTGGCTCTCTGAATTCAAATATGGCAGGGACTGTGGTGCATTGGGCATCCAGCAACTCCAAGCAATACCCAACTTGTGAATGACCGGATAATAGAGTACAGGCGAATCACGTTTGATGAACTAGTGCAGGCAACAGGTCTATCGCAGGGAACCCTCCACACAACGATCCATGAAGATTTGAAAGTGTAGGTGTGTGCACAATGGTGCCACATACCCTCACCATTGCGCAGAAACAGCAATCCAGCATTCGAGAACAGGACGTACAGGTTCTCCTGTACCGCATGTTTATCTGCACAGCACCTAGCTGCTATTGCGACTTTATCTGTGCAGTAAAGAAGATGGTCCAAATTTTCTTTCAACCTTTTGTGTCTGTAGGCAATGGTTTCTTCCTGCATACCTACCTTTGGATGCAGGAAGGGGGCAGGAATAGGTGTTGGGGTAAGTATGTGTTAGATGATGGGAGTGGTATTACCATTATCCAAGGGCGTCCTTAGGAAGGCGGTAACTTTTCGTTCTACGAGGTGCTCTGTGGTCGTATTGACCTAGTGCCCGTACCAGTTGGTTGGTGTGGGATCTCAGTTTGGTGTGCATGGTTCGGGATTCGGGATCACCAAGTCCATGATGTAGGGTAGTCCGGAGTGTTTGTGAAGGATGTAAGACGGGAATCTACGCCCGGTATCATATATTATTCTTAACGCCCCATTCTGCACTGTCTGCAGTTTGCGTATGGTGGAGGGTGCCGCTGATCCCCAGGCTTCGCAGCCGTATAAGATCAATGGCGGGATGATTGCCCGGTAAATGCGTAGTTTTAGGTAAGTGGGCATGGTGGATCGGAGGATAGGGTAGAGCTGCGCAGCAACAGAAGCGTGTGGAGATACCTTAATAGTTGGCGCAACAGTACAGTGAAGGTCCAGAGGAATTCTCTGAGCATGTGGTCACCAGTCGCCAGACCATTGCTACCATTCGTGAACTAGGGTTTACTGTACTCTCACATCCTCCATATTTGTTAGATCTGGCTCCTATCGACTCAATGAAAGAGATCATGCGGGGTAAGAAGTTCACCACCAATGACAAAGTTCATGCAATTGTCCAATAATGGCGCCGGATACCACCAAAGAATGATTTGCTATCTAAATACGAAGCTTCCAAAACGATGGAAAAAGTGCATAGGCATTAGCATATATTTTGAATGAGTTTGTTCAATAAATGGTTCCGCTCCTGTGAACAAAAAATAAAACAAACAAAAAATTGTAGTGCCCATTATTTTTTGAACGCCCTATGTATGACGGTTTTTGTTCGTAGTTCATATTACGAAGCGTAAAATACAGACTAGAGAAAAATACTACTAGGTATTTTTAGTATTCTTATAAAAGGGAATTCCGTCTTGTTTTACATGTTAATTTTAAACATTTATTTTATTGTACATTCTAAATTCCATGTGATCGAACAAGTATTACGCTTTGTTGCTTGAGGGTTAGTTGTACTGGTTTCAATTTCAGTTGTTAAGTGTGGTAACATAAACATGTGCCTCTTCGTAATATTTGTTTTGCACATACCATAGATGGGGAGAACCGATACATTGTGTTACTTCCCCTACATTGTAGTTTTACCCCTTCCACTGCCTCTCAGCGGTTAGCTACCAGTCCACGCCTCCCGCTATTGTCTGTCTACCTCAGAGAACCGATCAGTCCTTCAAATTGTGTCAGTAAGTGGAAAGGGTAAATACTCGATTGCGCTGTTGTCAGCCCCTTCCCCATGCTTGGCATATACGAATACAATTAACTAAAGATTGGGTTAACTTGTTAAATATTCATCCCATTGAAATCAAGTGGCTAGCAAACCTTGTCATAAACATTTTAAGCATCACTAAAAAGTTCAATCCTTTGTGTATCTGGAATTTAAGTATGGAAATAAGATTATTTTGACACTATATCCTGCGCTGTAAAATTAGACATTGGACATTAAAATTTTATTAATGTATCCTGCAACTAAACAATCTCAATTCTTAACTTCAGGTTAAACGTTCCTCCTAGGTATATTAAGAAGTCAGTAATAAATAAGACAAAGGCCACACATTTTGTTAAAGCCAAAACTGAACTTTTACAATATAAATTCATTTTTACATTTTCCTTAAACGCTTTAAGAGGATTGCTTTTTTTCTTAAAAAAGATTAAAAGATCCATAAGTGCATATTATTTCCTAAAATACCTTCACAGGTTTAAAAATATATGCATTTACTGTGAACGTCAACTATCTATTTAACATTTAATTTGTAAAAGTATGTATAAAGTATATGTATATCGAACTTTTTTAATCTATAAGGTATTTAATAGCAACTAACCCCGCGGCGCAACAGCCCTTTCCGGCCGCTGCGTTCCCCACCTCTGCCCACCACGGGCGTCATGAGTGGGCAGCAGTACTGAAGGGTAGGACGTGGTCAGCGCCCCGGTCCCTCCCGACCGCTTTAACAGCAACTAGTTTTCTAGTTGGTCAAATTTTGTTAAATAAAATGAAGATTTGATATTTCATGAATGTCTTACTGTGGTTTACACCAGACAAAAACGCTAGTGGGGGGGGGGGGGGGGAAAGTATCAAAAGCACGTTGATGCAGTCAGGACAACTTTTGGTGAAGATCTCTCCAGTCAGAGACCTCTCTTTCCCGCTGCTTCCCGAATGTATTTGAATGATTGATAATGTAGTTAACTGATGTCGCTCCGTTCAGAGCCAGTCAAACTGAGTTTTGTGGTTCATTCTCGATTGCCTTCTCTTTCCAGTCCCGTGTAAAGCGCGAACACTTGTGAGAACTCGTCTATTTCTGAGCTCTGCCGCATGCCCTTGACATTAGTAGTAACCTGTTTTCGTGCTCCCCTACCCCCACCCCCACCCCCACCCCCGCCACCCACAGCCACCCGGCAAGGCCATCTTTATCTAACAGGCCTGTATACGGAAAGAGATTACGTTAATGACGTCATCACGAGAGGCTTATGTTTATCACCTATTTGTTTATTACGGAAATGCAACACATCAGTACGTGGTTAGAACGCTAAGAAGTTGCTTGTGCCTTATAACGTGTCAGTAAAAATTAAGTGAGCGAAAAATTAAATTACAAAGTGGTGTAGTTTTCAATACAAAATGCCTAGGAAATGTGTGCCGGGTTATACCTCAAACTATAAAACAGGTGTAGAAAAGTATGTTACAGTGTTTTCGTTTCCAAAGTATCCACACAGGAGAGGCCAGTGGGTATGTGCTATTCAAGGGATAATTATGAACCATGTGTGGTATGTATTAAACATTTTTCTGAACAGCACATAGTGAAGGAATTTACTGCTACACGAAATGATGAAAGCGTTTTGCAGCACCCAGAACAACTCCTAAATTTACTGAAAATCCATAGCATTTCGAAAATGACTCGAAGGTGAAAAAATGTTGATTTTCAGAGCTTTAAAAATAGAATTAGTGACATAAAATTAGAAGGATTCACCGTCATCATAAAAGAAAACGATGTAATTTTTGTGAAAATTGATACTGAAGAAATTCCTAAAATTGTAGCAGCATTAAAATAAATTCCAATTTTAGTATTTAGGTTCTATAGGGAAAAATTGTAATACCCAATAGTAAGTTTAAATGGATACTCGGTAAACAAATGATATTGGATAAATGGTATAAATTTGATGCTCTTTTGGTTCACAATAGCAAGTGAACAAACAGAACATAAACTACTTCAGGCCGCCAACATTTTAAAGGAATGTTGGGAGGACGTGAATGAAGATTCCATAGAACATCTAAAAACTAAATTCCTAAAAGAGCAGGTAAAATTGGTGAGTCAAAAGTAAATTAAGTATACGCCCGATACTCTGTTATGGACGTACTCAATTTATTTTACTTACCCAGCAGCTTACAGACAGTTACGTGATTCCAATGTTCTTTCTTTACCCCATCCTGATAACCTCAGACAACTTTCTCAACCCCTCAGTCCTGATAGAAACTCTTGCATTTAAAATATTTATTAGAGAAGGTGAAAATGCTTGGTGATCACGAAAAAATAGTAAATTTGTTAAGACATATGAACAAGAATTTCTTAAAGGAGAAAACCAGAGAAACTTAATTCTACATTTAGGTGCTGAGACATGTGACATTAATAATATCGGTGTTGACTGTAATGCTAGTGATTGCAAGTTACTGGGTGCTATTTTGACGAGGAAAATCATAAAAGTAATAATCAACATCCTCTTGAAAAACTACTGCATTATTAAACAAGGCAGTTTGGTATTATCTACAGGAAAAAGAAAGAAAGAAACTGGAGATAAATTCGCATTGCGAACGTAAGAAGCATGCTCTGCCATTAACAACTATGCAAAGCATGTTTTCCACTAACATACTAATAGACATTAACTTTTAATACGAAATGTGAAAATATAAATGAATGCACGCTTCTTCCAGCGCAGAAATGCTGTAAAACATGTGATTATTCCGTATGAATTCCTTGGAACGTCAGCCTCGCGCTGTGACGTCACGAATCGCATATCCAGGCCTGTTACTTACAGAAGGCCTTGCACCCGGGCGTAACGTGGAGGCTTCAGTGCCAGTGTGAGTTGAACTCTTGTAAACACGATACGCATTTATTAGTTGACGCAATATAGTGCACATTAGGATAGATAGGATAGGCAAGGTTCGGACGGACGGGGGGGGGGGTGGAGGAGGGTAGTATCTCCACCAATGAAATCTTTTGTGCTTATGCCCCTGACGAGGCACTCCTGGCACGAAGGGTAGTCGGACCTGAAGAGAGACGATAGCAGAGGGTCGGGTTCCTAAAAACTAGAGATTTGAACTCGCCGGTGGCGGCTCATACACTGGCTCCCCTCCTCCCTGCGGACTCACGGATCCCCTGGGGGGGGGGGGGGGGCGAGATGCAGTCCCAGCGTTTGGCGTTTTACAGGCAATGCCGCAAGCATTGTCCACTGCGTCACGTATCAATTTCCCTTGCACCTCTATGTAGCGCAACAGTATGCGCGTTGGCCTTCGGTACTGAAGGTCCCAGGTTCAAATACTGCTACTTGAATGTACCTTTCATATTTAGTAACTTCAACGAGAACTGATAAGTTTGGCATGGAAGTGTCTTTTCACTTAATTAGTTTAATTATGTGAATTTCACGACACTACAAATGGTTATGCGTTAGAATATGCTTTAACGAATATTATAAATAAATGCATAACATCACAATTATAACTTATAAACATAAGGCATCATTATATAATATTTAACTATTTGAAGCTGCTCTTTCATACAAAAGAAAGTCAATAGATTGTTCTGAGAGTTTACAAAATGCGTCACGTACATACAAACTAGATAATGTTTGTAAGCCCGTATTATGTTCGTTGAGAACCCCGCTCGTTCCCAAAGTAGTGCACAGTGAGCATTAACGTCTGAAACTTCATATTTATAGACAAATCCACTTTCTAGTGCACTCGGATAGAACACACGATTTGCTAGAACGTTAACAAAACATAAACAGAAATGAATAAAAATCTCATTTATTTACAGTCGTGATTTGAGCTTCCGTATTTCGTCATGACTTTCCAGCATGTTAACCACTCCCCTACTCGAGCATGTTATCAGCGAGCACCACCGTAGTTCATCAGTGCACTGGTGAATGCATTTCGCATCGTCTGTAAAATGCAGGGTTGCCTAGTTACCATCCGCAGGATGAGAAGGCTCATCCGGTTTAATTATATTAGCTTACTGTCGAATACAGTAAGTTTTGATATAATACTATACAAATTATAGCTTTGATTATATGAAATTGTACAGTTTTATTTCTTTTACAACCTTTAATGCGGTATGGCACTGAAGGCCACCGAGAGAGCAGTAGGAACACCGCACTGAAGTCGATGAACATTGTAGAAAGGGCTTTCTTGAACTATATGCTGAACTGTAAGAATGGAATGACTGTGCTTATATATAGAGGGGGGATTTTTTGCAAGAAGGTGTGAATGGGTAATTGCAGTATGTCTAATATGTAGCTTGGTGAGAAGTACTCGGTCATGGCAAATTAGATGTTTAATCGGGTAACTGAAACTCGGTTGCAGCTAACGACGTGGCGTTTAGTTTGTTGTGTTTAGCGCCCGCTTTTACTACTACGGCACCGCAGGCGGTGACACTGATGATACATGAAGATGGAGCACCGGTGGAATGAGATGGCGGGGGAAACCGGAGCACCCGGAGAAAACCCGCCCTGACGCCGCTTCGTATCCACCACGAATACCACATGCAGGTCCCTGGGATCGAACCCGGGCCGCCTAGGTGGTAGGCGAGCGCGCTAACCGCTCGGCCACGGCGCCGCCAGCGTTTAGTTTGCTATTAGATGTGGAGTTCCGGTGTAACTTTCACCGCTTACATATTTTCTACTTGAGGAAACTTCGGAAGTTGTGATGCAGAACCTTCATTTCAGCCAAGCTTGGAAAGCGGCATGCTGCTTCTTTAGCTGTTTCATCAGCTTTCTCATTTCCGGATATGTCTGTGTGAGATGGTATCCAGTTTATCTCAGTATACAGTAGTAAAATTGTGTGCACTAAAGAGTTTATGGGTGATATCTGTTGAAGAGTAAGAATTGCATTTAAGTGAAAATGATATAACAACGGTGTTCAGTTTTCATTATTTGTTCCAGGGCAAATCTTATGGCGAAAGCTCACAGAAGAATATAGTGAGGAAATTCGCTTGTACGCTCAGCATGCACCATAGCAAATCACTACTTTATTCATTTTATCCGTCAGTGTACTATAAGTATGAAGTTTCGATACGTGCCACAGATTTCGTGAAACATTCGCTGATAATTGGAAATATTTGTATCTGCTTTGTTGTATTTGGTAATGATAGACAGAGTTTCGATTTCCAAGAGATAGTCGTGAAACATTTGAGTTTTATCATAGGAGAAAAAAACTAAATTGAAATTGTGCATATACTATTTTAAAATGCTATAGCTGAAGGAAGTTTTTTGGAATTTTCCAGTTGAAATGCGATTAGTGTCGTTAAAAGGGAAAAGAGGTGGGAAAGCAGTAGAGTCTGGTAAGGCAACAGTCTTTGAAGCTTACAGTAAACTCAGGATATTAGTCGTGGTATGCAGGGGCGGCTAATTAGCTTCTCTTTGTAAACTCTTAGTAGGACCTATGTGAAAGATTCCCGACGGAATCCCGAGTGCAGAAGACTGAGAGCAGTGGGACTAGGTGTCCTATGCAGTACAGCCATAATCAAGATTAGGTCGTAGAATCATCCTGGATGTATGCAGTAGCATACTGAAGTCAGCTGCCCAATTTTTGGCGGACAACAATTTAAAAATATTCAGTCGCCCTAAGCAGTCAGTCTTCTTCAAGTATTTTAAGAAATGAGACCTAGGTCAACTTCCTGTCAAATAGCAATCCAAGGTTGCGATTTTTATTGACAATTAGTATGCTATGATTAATCATTAGTAGTTCGGGTTCTGGGAGCGGATTTCTATACTTAGAGAAAACGGTGCATTGGCTTTTTAGAGGCGAGAATTGAAGGCCGGTACTGTAACAGCAGCTATGAAGATTCTAGAGGGCCAATCGCAGTAATTCTTAAGTTGTCTTTGTTTCTGGTCCTTTACAAAGGATAGGAATATCATCAGCGTATAGACATGCTTTAACAGGCGGTTGAAGGCATGACACTGTTTTATTGGTGGCCACTAAAATCATGTCACACTTAAGACAGGCCCTTGTGGTCTGCCATTTTTTAAACCAACAGGTTGAGATAGAAAACGGTTAGCTCTTACTCGCATCCGTCTGTTTCGCAGAACGTTGTAAATGAATGAGATCATGTTCCCAGTGAATCCAAATTATGTTAGAAACTGAATTATGTAATTTCATCGCATTGAATTGTAGCTTTTCTATGTCGTGACTGATTAAAATCATTGCTATTGATTACCAAATAGCTCGGTTACTTATGATTCAAGCAGAATCACGTTGTCTATTGTGAAACAATTTTGACTAAAGCCAATTTCTATGTCGCTAAGCAAGTGATTAATTTCCAAAAACCAATGCAGAATTATTTCATATGGAATATTGTCCGGTACAGGGCTTTTACTACTGTAGTATCGAAGAGCTTCCAATATTTCATACTTTTTCGTTAAATGGTTGGTTTGTGTCAGCATCTAGAAACAAGTTATCATCTTGGAGTATATGTTTGTTCTGAAGAAATTCAGGATCATAATTAGTCACTTCAAATATCGGAGAATGTCTTTGCTAAAGTATCTGCGATAATCTGAAAATCGCTATATCAGAATGTGCTGAGACAAGAGAATTCCTATCCAAACTTCTGGTACCATAAAAGTACGAATTTTACGCCATATTTCAGATTGAGTAGTCTTATTGTTAAAGGGAGACACAAAAGTCAACAAGCAATTTCTCTTGCTACGCATAAGTCGAACGGGCAGCTGCACGAACTTATAAGTGCACTAGTTACATCGGAGCCGGAAGTGATGGGATTGTGGTTATTGTTTGGCCTGGATTAGCAGATTGTTCAGCAGAATTAAAGGCATGTGGTTTCTCCTGAAGGTCAGAGCAGGAAGCCTGAGTAGGACCTGCTGGTGCTGGGACACTGGCAGATAAATGAGGAAATTTATTGGAGGTTTGCAACGGCTGATCAGATAGGTTTACTCCTTGTTGCACTGACGGGCCAAATGACTCCGTCTTGGATAAGAAGCAAGTGGGAGTATCAGAAGATACATACACCCATTAATTAGTGCCGTAATTGGTCTCAAAACTCTGGAAGTTTGTCGGAATCACGGTGTACATGGAACTGCCATCGAAAACTTAATATATGGGTTCCCGCTCTGGTGTAAGTCATAACAGGTGTAGGGTGAATACCATGGTTTAGCAAATAGCATTGATGCCTTCTCTAGGGGTGGCAAACATTCCTTGTTTCAATATCCTAATCATATTTTCTGTGAGCAATCTGTAATATAGACGTGAATATATAATGTTTGGTACGTAATGCCGCGTGGCCCTTACGCATCCGATTCTTTATCTATCTCAGTAACTACTTGCAATAGATTTAGTTACTAAGACATTGAAATAGGCAGCAGCTGAAGAGC
Source organism: Tenodera sinensis (assembly GCA_030765045.1). NCBI lineage: Eukaryota > Metazoa > Arthropoda > Insecta > Mantodea > Mantidae > Tenodera > Tenodera sinensis. Next base: position 279,491,732 of record CM060962.1, read on the forward strand.
TAACGGTTTGCTAGTTGAACAAGAAGTCCTAAATGGTTTCTTAACACGTGCGCAGGCGTGTGAAAATTACAAACGTGTATTTTCTTGTAATTGTTTTTTTCTTTTCTTGCATTTTTTGCCTATTCAAAACGCACCTAATTACGTCTTTTTGTTCAGTTTCTATTAGGTTTTTGATATAGTATATTCTTTGGAGGCTGATAAATGAGATCTAAAAGGCTTTTCTTGAATCTGAGTTTAAACTTTGCACGTTTTCATCACGAGGTGCATGTTACATGAGACGCTATTTTCAATTTTTAAAATTCTATTCTTACACGTTAAGAATTTATTTAGTGGTTTATGCTATAATTATGTTCAACAAATTTATGTTTGAAATTTGTACAAATTAGCAATTTGACACTTGAATGAAATAAGTTGCTTAACTATAAGTGTATCAGTATTGTAGATTGATGTCTAAAATGTGAATAGTCGCATGTCCCACGGATGAAAAACCCCTAATGGAGACAAACTGCACACTGAAAGCTTTCCCTAATTGGAGGGCGAGGCCAGGCGGGGTCGATACGGTCAGTGATTACGTAAGGTCGGGAGCTCAATGACAGGCGGAGTACCTTTTTACCTTCTGCATGCGGTGATCAGGTTAATGGGGCTCAGTGGTAGCATACTTCCTTTTCCATCCCTTCGCCCTACCTGCATTACAGGATGTATTCGAAGTTCCTTTCCCACATTTATAACGTCTTGTAACTATATTTGTCATTGCTGCCAGTTATACCAATTATTTGAAACACTGGCCGATACGAGTAACCAAGGTGGTTAAGGCAAGGACTCGTGAAGGGAAGGTCTGAGTTTCAAATCCTCCATGACTACACCCCCTGACAGGTTTTTTCCAGGTTTTCCCAAGTCTTCATAACTAAAGCCACAATTCTTAATCACCTTACCGTGTGCATGGGGCTGTTTCGCTCAGTGCTGATGGCTTGCCTCTCCGTCTGGGCGAACACACTCACGGCATAACTGACACTCCTACACACGATGCGGCACTAAAAATTGTGTGTGTGTGTGTGTGTGTGTATGTGTGTGTGTGTGTGTGTGTGTGTGTGTGTGTGTGTGTGTGTGTGTGTGTGTGTGTGTGTGTGTGTGTGGAGTGAACCATTTCGGAGGTAGTCCTTGTTATTCGTATGAGTTTTGCAAAACTTTTGTCAAATGGAACGTCGTTATTCACTTTTTAATCTATTGGCCGTGCAAAGAGAACGAAATTTCAAACGCTTCATATAGCGACCAGCTTTAAAAGATTTGACTATAGCTCAAATCCTACTATATTCCTCTTGCACCTACAAGAAAATTAGCAGTAAGATAATTTGTGCAAATGTTCATTTGAGTAACATTACGAAGATAGAGGAATAAGAGTTTGTTAGAATAGTACAAGAGCAGATAAAGTCATGTGAGTGCAACACATCATACTCTCTTTACTAGGAGCACAAAAGCACTTACGGTCCCATTCGGCTTTGAAGAATCTTTTTACCTTGTTATGCGAAGTGATTCCACCACTGACAATTGAGAACTGGTCGGTTCTCTGGGGTAGATAGGTAACAACGGGACGCGTGGCCTGGCAGATAGTGTGTAGCAGAGTGGACGGGGTTAAAACTATGATGTAGGGGAAATGACACATTGAGTAACTTTTCCCCCTCTATACCCTAAGCTAACACCTGGGATTTTCCTTACCAAGTTTCCTATCCCAATTATTTAATTTTATGTACCATCATTCCCCATCGCCTTTGGTACCATGTGTAGAAAGAACCGGCATTAAACCCTGTTAGAAAGAAAATGAGTACTACTAAACTTGAAGTTCACAAACTTTTACATCAGGCGCCCTTCTTTGTAATCTCTACAGTTCCCGTGTCACTTTGCAGTTATTTCATGTATACATATTTTCTCTCGCATACTTACAAAATACACTCTCATCCATTTAAAAAAATTCTCTCAGCCAAATTTAAGTGAGAAAATTCCAATTTTTAATTTGCAGAACAAATTTACATTATTTCAGTTTATTTTTTTGAAGTTTTTCTTTTTATTAGTTTTATTTGTTTACTTTCTGTACTACTTACCTGTCGTACGAGAGGAAGTATTGCAATCCGTTCAAAAATTCGATACTGATAATATACTAGATAAAACAAAACAAAAAGCATTTTTAGAAAAAAAGTGTTTTATTTGTCTGTCGTCTGTCTGAACAGTATGATTCAAAAACGAATAGTCTGTTGAGCACCAGCCTTGGTACTGTTTATCTTCTAAGCATGCGTTCCTATAAATTCCAAGAAAATTACCCATCTTAAACTACCCTTTACATGGAAAGTGTTTCATTATCTTTTATTTTCTCAAAAGTGATTAAGCATTTTAGTTCATTATAATTAAAAATGTAACACCTTTAAAATAAAAACTAGTTATATTAACAAAATAATATATTTTACTGTAAAAACGCTGGGGTGCATTTTACTATATTTTTTATCATAACTTCACTGTTATAAACAGCCACCAATGAACTATTTCTAACATTTGATGGCAAGCACCCCACGCTTTTTTTACAATAAAATGTATTGTTCTGTCATATAACTTTTTGGGTTTAAAGATTTTACAAATGTTTTAATTATAATAAACTAGTAGACTTAATATCGCTATAGAACGAACTCATCCTTAAAATTATCTTCTACTTTAAGTTCGGTTTCTTATTACAGCGTAATTTCTTTATAGTTCTTTTTTGCAAACTATAATTTATTTTTCATTTTTTGGTCTCAAATTTTTCAATTCGAATTTTTTCAAAATGTTTAATTTGAAATCGTCTTAAAATTTTTTAATCTGAACTTTCCCCAAAAATCGTTTTGGAATTTTTTAGTGTTTTTTTTTTTTTTTTTTTTTTTTTTTTTTTTTTTTTTTTTAATAATGTTAGATTAACATTATTGTTTCAGCTATACTGTCAGCTGTTGTGGATTTCCTGGCACTGGGTAAACTTCGATTCGCAATCCTTCCCCCGAAATCTCTCCGGACATCTACGTCATCCAATATGTATATTCATTTAATTAAAGCAGTTTTCAAAGTGCTCGTAGAAAAGTGCCTAGCGATATCTGTGATGTGATAATTGTACTATTTTGTATAAATTTAGCTTAAGTCATTTTTGTCCTGATCCTGGTGATGTTAGGACAAAATTATGATATTATTGTATTATCTTCTATCTTTGATACGTGTGCAAACTTTCAAGTCAATCAGACGACTCTTAAGTTGGTGAAAATTGCATCGAAAGATTCCGTTACATTGATAAATTTAACTAAGTCATTTGTTTTTATCCTGATGATCCTGGTCCGGATATTAGGACAAAGTCATGATATTATTGTATTGTCATCGGTCCTTAACACGTGCGTAAATTTTCAAGTCAATCAGACGACTCTTGAGTTGGTGAAAATTGCGTCGTAAGATGCCGTTAGATACAAGTGAAGCTAATAAAAGTGCAGTAAAAATGAGTGTTTTCTTTTCATAAATTTGGCTGCTAGAAATGTTTAAAGTGGAGACAAATGCTTTCTGCGGTCCCTGTGTAGATACTCTATACCTCTTGTATTTGAAAAGTGTTGAACGCGTGGAAATGTGACGTCACTGTACAGCTAGCTGGATGTAAATATCCGGCTGCATCTCGAGGCTGCAATTAAGCGACTCTGTTGTTGACATGTTCGATAACACGGCAAGCAAGCTGCGTGCCACGGCAAGCAAGAATATAAAGTAGGTACCTACCTAGTGTACCTAAGGCAACGTTGCGCCAGTTGAGACCGAGCGAGACGCTTGTTAAGGTCACCTTGAAGCACTCGAGTTTCTCATGTTAGCGACTAAAACATATATGTTGAGCTCGCATGACTTTTTCTACTGTCGTACAAACTATTCTTACAAACGTTTATTCCTCTGCTTCATGTTAATCGAGAAAAACATTAGCAGAAATGATTATTGCTAATTGTCTTGTAAGTGCAAGCAGAATAGGGGAATACAGTAGCCTTTGCGCAATAGTCAAATCTTAAGATCACAGCTGGTTTCTATGTGGTACCTTTGGAATTCCATTCTTCTGGCATGGCCAAGAGATAAAAAGTGAATAACGCCTTCCCATTTGAGAAATATAGTTAGGTTAGCATAGCTGGAGTCGGAATAGATGATGAATAACAGTTTAGGTTGGTTTATATGAATTCATCATAGATATTTTTCTTGCATTGCTAATGGCTTCATTGCCAGATGCAAGGCACTAGAAAACAACAACATTTTTCTTGCATTATGTGTTATGAGTTGGAGATAAATGAGGAAAAACTTATTAATTTTAACACAAAATAAATATTTATTACAAATTTTCGCTGTTGCTTCAAAGAGTTAGATACATAAATTGCTCCACTTGTTTCTTCAACGAACGCTGAATCCAAGGAAAGGAAGAACCAACACAGGAAACAAAAGCAGCTAAACCCTATAAAACATGCTAACTCGGTACATACTATCGCCTTGCAAATTCAAATATACTATTTTAATTTGCAACATAAATTATTTTTTTCAGGCGTCAGTCTTTGCAGATGTGGAACTCTCCCTCTCTTGGACGTGTTCACGTTTGCCTCTTACAGTTCCATCACTCCCTGGTTATATTTCCAGTATTCGGCCTATAGGCCAATTTATGCGTTTTGTAGAGACGTTCCAACCAACACCACGTCTCCCATTGACAGTACTTTTCTTCTGTTTGTGTATTAATATCGTCATACAGGGTGGAAATGAAATGATCCGCCAGACTTTAACAGTGAATTTCTCATGTTGTGAACAACAAGAAAGTCTAACACCAAAATGTTGAAAAGTTTATAGTTTTCTAGAAAAAAATATTTTTATCAAACAAATGTATCATCACCTGGCTGAAAAATTATTCATTGAAGGTTCTTGATTCATGGCTATATTCATAGAAAATTGAATAAATTACAACTTTTTTCTTTGGCGTATTTCAGTAAATTCAACGGTTTTTATGCAAATAAAATTTAAAAAACCCACAATTTATTGCAACAAAAAGGCAACAAATTGTGGGTTCTTTTAAATTTAATTCACTTGCAATTCCGCGTGTGACTGACATTTACACTACATTTTCTTCTTAAAATGTGTGTCTAATGGTCAATATAGATGTAAAAATGTTATTTTAACGACATATGATGACAGAGAATACATTGGCGGTTGTGATAGGGAATATAAAAACCTTAAAAAGTGAAACAATTATTTAATAATGAGCGCTAAACTTTTCGTGACTAACTGACCTACAGTTGACAAAAATGCCAGTCACGAAAAGTTTAGCGCTCATTATTAAATAATTGTTTTACTTTTTAAAGTTTTTATATTCCTTATCACAACCGCCAATGTATTCTGTCATCATATGTCGTTAAAATAACATTTTTACACCTATATTGACCATTAGACAGACATTTTAAGAAGAAAATGTAGTGTAAATGTCAGTTAGTCACACGCGGAATTGCTAAAAACCGTTAAATCTATTGAAATACGCCAAAGGAAAAATTCGTTTATTCAATTTTCTATGAATATAGTCATAAATCAAGAACCTTCAATCAATAATAATTCAGCCAGGTGATGATACATTTTTTTGATAAAAATATTTTTTCTAGAGAACTATAAACTTTTCAACATTTTGGTATTAGACTTTCTTGTTATTCACGACATGAAAAATTTGCTGTTAAGTGTGACGGATCATTTCACTTCCATCCTGTATATACTTTTAAACTGTGCCCAAAACCCAATCCAGTTTCTCACATCACCATCGAATTCCTTTAGCTCCAATTTAGGCAGTTTCAAATTGTTTCTAGCACTACTCGTTTCGTTCAAGATGACGTCACTTTGGGTATATCTTCTTTTATAACCTCTCCATAACGACTCTTCAATATCAAACATTTTTCGCGATAGGCTTCACAATCATCCCATTCCTTCATTTCCACTTCATCTCTTTGAATTTCACTTTTATTAAATTCTTGCTGAACTAATTCATCAATTTTGAATAATCGTTCTCCTTTATCATCACATACCTTAAAGCTAGCCGTCATAGCTTGTTTTGTAGCTTCGTTTCCAACACATTAACAGCACGCGTGCAGTCTTCTCGTTAAGTTCATATTCTCCTCGTCCTGTCACGGTCACCAAAATGTTGAGTTGGAGATAAATGAGGAAAAAGTATTAATTTTAACACCAAATAAATATTTATAGGCGGCGCCGTCGCCGAGCGGTTATACTGTTCGCCTACCTCCTAGGCGGCCTGGGTTCGTTCCCAGGGACCCGCATGTGGTATTCGTGGTGAACGAAGCGGCGTCTGAGCGGGTTTTCTCCGTGTTCTCCGGTTTCCCCCGCCACTCATTCCACCAATTGCTCCATCATTACCTTTTCAATCATCCATTTGACCTGCATTTCATCTCATCCTCTTCCTCACTATCATACCTGGTGCTTGGCTGACCACCCGCTTCCAGGTCTTCACTCTTCGGTTCATAGGTTCCTGTGCTCCCCGACAGGCGTCTGACTCTAGGTACTGGCTTGTAAGTCCTAGGGGTGTAAGTCATAAGGGGTGCAAATTTTACATAAGGGGAGAGTAGTCAGGTAAAGAAGAAATAAATATTTATTACAGCTTTTCACTGTTCATTCAAGGAGTTAGATTCATAGATTGCTTCACTTGTTTTTCAACAGAACCCTGAATCCAAGGAAAGGAAGTACCAACACAAGAAACAAAAGCAGCTAAACCCTACAAAATATGCTGACTCGGTACATCATCCTTACGTCATACATACGACATATATCAAATATTGTACGCCACATTTCATATATACGAAATTCGCCATACAAAACGTCTTCAATTATACAAAACATACGTATCCATCATATAAGAACGGCACACAGCATACATAAATACTAACACATATGCATCCCTATCTTACTGCACAGGAATGTTAAATTGTTTATTGAACCTCCCTCGTTATATTCAGGCACCCTCTCTACTACTTCCTCTTTTTCCCATGTAAACTCATTTTCAATCTCTGCTCACCTTATGTGTATCTCAAATTCGTATTGTTTTAGTCAACACTTTTAGAAACATTTATGTAAAACAACAACAACAACAACAATAATAATAATAATAATAATAATAATAATAATAATAATAATAATAATAATAATAATAATAATAATAATACTAGCAAACTTATTTTCTTTCGTCTCTAAAACATTTTCATTTTTTTTTAAATAAGTTGTTTGGGCCGTTTTGATGAATAAATATCTGAAGAAAATTATGTTTAAAATGTCTGTGCAGTTATCACAACTCGACCTATCAATTGTGTGTGAGTGTATGTGTATATCTACTATAAATGTAAATGCGCACGGGTAAATCCGTACTAAACGGATAGTTACCACGGCGAATTACGACCCGAGTTTGCTCTTGGCTGTTGAGTAAACTTAAAACTGTCTTAAATAATAGCAAGAAAGAAAAAACTGAAATCATTTTCATGACAGGTTTGTTTGTTTTTTTATTATTTATTTATTTATTTGTTTGTTTATTTTTTTTTTATTTATTTATTTTTTTTTTAAATAATGCGATTTAATGAACCATAATTTTAGTTAACCTCTGAGGGGTACAAACGAACAAATTTGGTTTGCCAACCCTTGAGCATGCAACATATAATTCGCATTGTCAATTTACATTTACATTGTCCGTCAATTGATCTTATGCCGTTCTATTTAACCGACGGTTACAGACTATTAGTGTACGCCAACCAATATTTCCTCCTCGTCCACGAAGACGTGACATAAATACACAACACAGTAACTTATATACGTTAAAATTAGCAGGAAAGTGGATGAAATGTCATTAATGTGACATTAATTTAAAATACTCACTTCAATACTGCACTTTGCAAATCTGTACAATGTATATTTTTAATTACACTTTAAAACGTTACTTCAATAAATCATAACGTAATATAATATTCTCAATAAGCGCGTAATTCTATTGCATAAGAATATTAATTCAATAACAACACTTAAGCTACGACGCATGTAACTGACATGCGGAAAAGCAGCAAAATAAAAAAAAAAAAAAATCCTAAAATGCAGTCGCAGCAACAACTAGCGAGTCTGACTGATGTACCAAAACTTTAGAAAAATGTATAAAACGTGATTGCAGCGCAGCCTACCGGATCCAATTGTGAACCTACACCATCCAAAGATCAACAACACATAAATAAACTAATTAAAAAAAAAAACATTTTCTATACACCGAAATATTTTCGAGGATACAGAGATGTCTTAAACAAGTAATTTGAGATAGGAGACATTACCTGGGCGCTCAGATTTCGAAGTGCCAGTGCACCACTGATTAATATCAACCATTCGAGAGCGCAACACACAAGGGGTAGAGTGTCTTAGAGCGTACCTCTGGCGCAATGATTATGACCAGACATGGGGGAAACTCTCAGTGGTAATGAATGATCTCTGTGTAAGCATAACTGAACTATGGAACTTTTACGTCACAGGAGGGAAGGTCATATGCGAGGGTGTGCAGTCTATTCCAATGACAAAGTGGAACTGTGGCGTGAAGCGCACAGTGCGTTATTGACCATGACCTTCCTACCTCTTCTGTTTACATGCCAATCACAACATCTCCCGCACTCTACGGTTGATGTGTAGTCAACGGAACGCCCATGTGAGATTTTCCCCCATGTCTAATTATGACATTAGCGTTCGAGCATAAGGTCGTCATCGTTTTCGAGTTCGAGTCTCGTTCGCTTCCTTTTGTTTATTTCTTCTTTTCTTTATTTTGAGTAGAGCGTATTAATGCTGTTTTGATCTAGATTTTAAATTATGTTTCAATGTATGTAGTTTTATTTCAACATGCCAGCACAATTAATTATAATTCTTGCTAAAAAAAAGTTGGAACTTGCTTAATACGTTCATGTGCTGCACTTCAGAATGGAAAGTAGTTTAAGGATTCAAAAAAAGAGTAGAAGCATAAAAACATCTAAAACTTTACGTCAGTTTTATAGGAACTGCTCGAAATTGTTACCTGAATGTTCATGGAAAAATTGACAGTGGCGAGGAAGCGATTGTTGTACCTTATTCAAGATATCTGGTCTGAGCCGAATAAGGAAATTATAGTGTGTTAATGTAACTGCACGATAGGGAACGGACCCACGACCTTTGTGACTACCACTACACTAAACACACACACATACACAAACACACACACACACACACACACACACACACACTTATGCATACGATGACATTTGCAGATGTTCTAATTGTAGCACATCATCAGATCCTTCCCCGAAAACAAGTCCTGCGTCCGCCCCTGGGGACTGCAGCCTTTGACGTTACAAATTGAGCCACAAGAGCAATCAACGTAACGTCTCTAGAGTAGGCTTCGCAACGCAAGAAGACAGCTAATCGTTGTTCAGTGTCGCACTGTCAGGTGAGAAGTCCGAGATTTGACAGATTTTTGTGGTATTAAATACTGAGAACGAGCTGCTGAAAATCGATATTTCTATACGCGGGCAGCAGTTTTAAAGATATTCTAAACCAATTTTTTATCAGGCTTTGCTTTAACATCGACTTATCAGCATCTTATATTAATATGTTTAACGCCATATAACTGAGTTGTGTTTAGTCGCGGATCATTGCCTATTTCATATAGCTTCTGCACACTATTCCAAAATAAGGACTATTTTTCTATCTGCTTCATGTTAATAGAGATAAACTTCTACATTAATGGTTCACTACACATTTCGTTGTAGGTAAAGAAAGAGGAAATCGATTCGATAGTGAGGTGTTTAAGATGATTGCTGACGTTTCTATCAGATCGTGAGAAATAAATGAATAACGAGAGCACTTTTAATATTGAACAATTTACACCAATAACAGCCGATATCTCGGAAATGGTTGATACTACAAAAAGAGATCAACACTTTTCGTATAGGTAGTACATTTTTGTCTATCTCATAATGCTTAGCTGTTACACAAAATTATTTCCGCATGAAGAGGATATCACAGACTATTCCCAGAACTTTTCAATATATACATTTTATTTGCCATGTAAATATCTTGGACACGTGCTATTTAATTCAATTTTTGAGCCACTTTTGAGAAAATTTAAATTTTAGATAAATGTTCCATGTAAAGAATAGGTGGGTGGGTTTCTGGAGAATCTTCTTGACGCATATTTGGAGGATGTTGAGTTAAATATCAAGTTTAGTATTTACGGAACATTGCATTTTTGAGTAATGTTGTTCACGGACACGCATAAATGCATGCGCGCAGATCTTTTTCGATGGGAAAACATGAGAGTCTGTTGCACCCATCCATTTATTAGGCGCTGTTGCAGTCAGTAATGTTTTTTTTTTTTTTTTTTTTTTTTTTTTTTTTTTTTTTTAGGTTTTACAGGTAAAACT